>PVKA01024779.1:0-33793 GCA_004027165.1 Ctenomys sociabilis
TAGCCTGCGATCCCTGGCTGGTTCTCCAGAGGTTCCGCAGGCAGATGCAGGGCAGAAGAGAGCGTAGCCGAACTGCAGAAAGGCAGGACGGCGGTGAGGTGGCCCGGTCGGTCCCGGAACTGCAAAGACGGAGTTGGAGCACGCAGGAGGCAGGACATGGGGATATGTCCGTCACAGCGAGAACAGGGACAGGTTGTGGGTCCGAGAGGAGACCGAGGGCGTGGTCGGGGTCTCAGCTGGGCCTGGCTGGGGTGTGGGTTGGACCTTTGGGGACAAGGAGGGGTTTGCGATTGGGGGCAAGGATTGGGCCGGAGCTGGTGTCGCAGCCCAGGAGGAAACAGAGCAATGGGCGGTGCCAGTGTTCGAGGGCCTGGGTAGAGCTGTGTTGAGGCGGGGCCTGGGGGCTGGTTGGGGTTCGGGCGGGGCTGGTGCTGGGGGCGAGCCCTGGCCGAGGGACTGGGTCCCGTGCAGTTCTGAGTACTTCTAGGACTCGCGCTGAGTTTCCCGCGCCGGCGCCCAGCTATGCCGTCCTACACGGTAACCGTGGCCACCGGCAGCCAGTGGTTCGCCGGCACAGACGACTACATCTACCTGAGCCTCGTGGGCTCCGCGGGCTGCAGCGAGAAGCATCTGCTGGATAAGGCCTTCTACAACGACTTCGAGCGCGGCGCGGTGAGTCGGGGACGCGACTATACGGCACAGGGATAGGGACAGAAACAGAGAAAAACAAAAGGTTGACTAAAAGCGAGGATTGCAACCTGTGGTCCGGGCAGGCAGATACTTGGCAGAGGGGAAAGCATTGCAGGAAGGCAGGATGGCGGTGCGGTAGTAAGGACGGAACCTGTGGGCAGGGAGGGACGGAGTGAAATCGTTCACCACAGTTGACACAGCGCAGGACCCGGACTGGAGCTGCGAGTGGAATCCTGGAGGATTCCCTTGGAGGACACCGGTGAGCGGCCCCTGAGTCCCGGGCTTGGTGACACAGACAGCGCATGTGGCGTGCAACGCGGGTCCGCGTTCCACCCTGGCGCACTCAGTCCCTTCCCAGGCCTCCGTTTTCCCATTGTAGAATCCGTGGCTGGCTTCAGCCTCGTCTGGGACTGGAGGCAAGAGGGAGCTCTGGTGGCTGGAGTGGCTGATGTCTTTTATGCTCAGGATAGGACCCAGAGGACTTCAAAGGGAGCAAAAAGCAAAGGTGGAGCCATGTGCCTGTAGTCCTCAGCCCCTCCTCGCAGAAGGAGGAGGAGGAGGAAGGAGAGGACCTCCTTCACCACTCCCCCAGGAGAGACCAGGGCCAGGCATAGACAACCAAGGCAGCCCACATTCATGCACCCCTGAGCTGGGCAGGGCAGGAGCTGGGGCTAGTTCAGCAGGGGCTCCCGATGCAGAGAGCAGAGATCCAGCCCATGGCTTTCTCCAGTGTGGGCCTGCACAGTGTTCAGCATCTTGCCCAGCACCTGGTGCACAGGGAGTGCTCGGGAAAGGACTAGGGCAATGTCCAGGTCACACGGGTGCTCAGAGAAGATCTGTTCCCTTCCATTGTGCCCAGCTTCTGAATTAGGCTAGAAGGTGCATTCTTTACCATCTGCTTTCTTACTATGCAGTTTATTATTAGTGAACACACATGAAAGTCTTAGAAGTCACTGTACCCAATACAACTAGCACTTTTGAATATTTCTTGGATAAAATCTATGGTGTGTCTCAGATCTGCAGAACCTACAGTAAGAACACAATAGTTTACTGCTGTAGATTCCAGCCCCCTCCCCTCAGGGGACTGGATCTCTCTCCAAAGTCTGAGGCCTCCTGTCTCCTGATTTAGAACATGGCCAAGCTCAGAGAGCTGTTCCCCTGGCTTGTGTGCCCCTGGGGGGAAGCATAGCCATGACTTTGTGTCACATGGTCTCCCCAGTCTGGGAGCTGGTGCTGCAGACCACAATGCATTGGAGGAATGTCACTGTTTGAGGGGATGATACTGTCTCATGTCTCTGAATGGACACCTTCAGTATGTCCATTTTGCCATGGTTCTCACAACACCTAGGAAAGGAAAAGGAGGATGGGAAACTTCCTCTTTCTAAGAGGAGCCCTGCAGGCCCAGGTCTGTTCCACATGCCATAAAGTTCTAGAGGCACAGGCCATCAGAGTGCAGCTAGGGGAGCTCAGGGTGGGTCTTCAGGAGACAGGGAGGGATAAAGTTTGTCCTCATGTACCACTGGATGAAAAGTGGTCTCTGTTCTACAATATTCTCCCCCGGCTCTGTCCCCCTACCCAGAGAAGTCATTTAAATGATGTTCAGATTAAGCCCTCATCAGGATCCTAGAGGCAAATTCCTAGAGAGATTTGCATGTCACATTTCCCTTGGGCCAAGTCAGGAGGGGCTCCCATGCAACAAGGGTGAGGGAGCAGTTGGGTGTGAGAAACCTTTGAAAAAATGAGCTTTTGAGAAAGTTCCTGTTGGTGTAGGTTGCTCCATTCTGCTCTTGCACAGTACAGAGTGACTTCCTCTTCTACAGAGAGTGCATCTGTAGACAAGATGTCCCTCTTGGGCAGAGATAAGAGCAATCTGGAGGAAGCCTGACAAAGAGATAAGGCTTACTTGCTGCTGGAGGGAGTGGTGCAGTCACTTGAACTCCACACAGTAGAGAAAGAAACCATGAAGGTGATTTCCATAGTCCCATTTCAATCTTTCAGACTATGGGTGGCCAGCTCTTCCCTCCTTCAGCATATAATTTGGTCCAACAATGAACAGAAATAGATTTCTTTCCCTTCCTTCCTTCTTTCCTTCCTTCCATGATAAACTCAGGTAAAAATCCTTGATAATTTTCATCTGGGACCTCCATGGTGACTTGGGTCAGGGTTGAAAAGGAAGCCTTCACAATGGCTTCTTCTGTAAGCAGCACAAGGTGACTTGCTCCCTCCCACTCAGGAGGGTCTGGGTTCCACTCATGATTGCTTCTTTCCTACCACTGCTGGACTCCAGACATGTTGGACAGGCTGCCTTGTTCCTTAACTGCAAATGTCAAGTAGCCCAAGTCAGGTGGACTAACAGATCTGGAGATCTCTGGGGAGCCTTAGTTGGCCCATTTCACACCAGAACGGTGCTGGAGAGAAAGCCGAGGGAGGATTGTGTCCATTCCATGCAAGGCACTAGGGCAATCCTGTCATGAAGCAGGGGAAGAGGGGAGGAGAGATAATTATTTAATATGTGATTCTTGGACACATTCAAGAAATATGAATTAGTCTTGTTATGATAGTTTTCTTATGTGTACCCCAAGAATATTCTTATATTCAATAAAGGATAAATTCTAGAATATCTCCTTCTCAGGAAGAAAATTGTGTGCATTGAGAGTGACTACCACTGCTTCGTGGTTCTTGGCTTGCTGTGTCCCTGCCCTCCTCTTATGTAGTCCCCTCTTCCTTTCTGCCTTCCTCTTATGTGGTCCCTATATTCCCTGTTTGTCCTCCAGCCTAGCTATCTGTCCATCTTTCTACTCCCTCCATCTCCAGCTCCGTCTCACATTATCCTTCCTGCCAGTAAGTCTTCCCAAACACTACCCTCTCTCCGGGCTGCCTGCCATGCGCTGCTCTCCTGTCTGCCCCCCACCCTCTCTCTCCTACATCCCCTTCCAAGATGGGTGGCTCAGGTCTTTGCTCCATGGAGACCATCTCCATCCATCTCTGGGCAGACTCAGGTATGAATAAATGCCCTTCCTTAAAATGCCACAGGAAGGTAGATTAAAAAGGATTGACCGGTGATTTGCTAAGATGCAGCCACACGCCATACAACTGCAGGTGGAATGTATGACAGTGGCCCTCCAGGGTGACAGTGGGGGAGATAACTCCTGTCTGTGCTGTCGCTATGCCCATTCTGGCATGTTTAGAGCTATGGGTACTTGTCTTGTGCTGCAGTTGCCACAGTACTCACACAGCAGCTTGCTGCCCATATACGACCAGGACGGCAGGTGGCTACATTGTGTAGGCTTGCACAGTGCTTGCCAAGATGTTCCCAAGGTGTTGACATTACTTCACAATATCCCTGCCCTTCAGCCTCCCTCATGACTACATCCCAGTGTTCTACCCCTACAATCCTGCCAGAGTTGAAAGCAGCAAGCACAGTGACACTGGCCTTTCCTGACCTGAGGTGCTAAAATCCACATCCCGGGTCTCTCTAGTACCCACTCGCCACAGTGCCTCCTTTATGCCCAGGACCTCTGCACAGGGCCTTCCTCCTCTTGAATTAACTCCTGCTGGGGATCTTGCTCGTAAGGTTCCTTGCCTCAGAAATGCCCCCACTCCTCTTTTCTGGCTTCTGCCCCTGGCTTCCTCACCCCTGAATCTGACCAGTCCTTAATCTCCTTGTGTCTTGGGTAGCCTCATGGCGCCTTCTCTCACACTTTAGGGTAAAGCTGGGCCCCAAGCCAGGTCTTCTGCCCCCAGCCCAGCATCTCCTTGAAGATGTGGCCACAAAGATGAGGCCACTGGGACTTCACACAGTTCCAAATTCTAGTCATGGCGCTGCTACTGATTGCTTCTGGGACCCAAAGCTGCCCAGTTCCTCTGGGGCTCAGTTTCTGTATGTCAAATGAGATCAGCATTTGCTGATCTCCCAGTATTAGCTGGGAGATCACCCTTCACACAGAATTCTGTGTCACAGCACACATGTATGGCATCACCCTAGAGAGACAGAGGCCAGCATTCTGGTGACCCCCACACCTTCCTGAGGCTGTTTGCTATCTGAGCATTGGCCCTAATCTTTCTAGAAGAAGCCTTCCTTTGTGCTGGAGTTTCAGGCTATAGATCCCCAACTCTGTCCCTAAGATTTCCTGAGTTTGGCCCTAGCTGTCCCCTCCAGGCCTAAGCTGGGTCAGACACATCAGCTCACATCCTGACACCACCACGAGGAAATGTCAGTAGAGGCCCTGAAAGTCTAGTGCCTTCACTTGGGGGGATACAGCAGAGGACCTGGGGGTCCCATTCTCTTGTGTCTGTACCACAGAGGGCTGAAGGAGCACCCTGGTGGCCCATCAGAGAAAAAGACCCTATCTTTCTTTGTGGGCTACCTGCTCCCCCAACCAAACAGCTAGCCCCCTTTGCCTTCCCTTGAGAGAGGCCCCCTCAAGTCCTCCTGCATGCTTCACCTTAACCCCAGAAAGCCCAGCCCCTTGGGTCTCCAGTACAACCACTTCCCCTGCAGTCATTGCTGGTGGCCACCTGGTCTTGAATACTGATCACACACTGACTTCTCCAACCTCTGAACTCTTACTAGACATGGGCTCTTCTCAGAGGTGACAGTGAGACCTGTCCCTCCCTGAAGGGACAGAGGCTCCTACACTCAAAGAAAAACCAGAACCTTGTCATGCCAGCATGGACCTGGCTTCTTTGTTCTCAGGGATTGTCCCTGACTGAGGCCCCAGACCCTGACCACAGGCTAGGGGAGGGAGCTTCCGTTTTCAACCAGTGTCTGGCCTGGGCTATGGCCACATCACGTCAGCTACTTCGTATGTTCAGAGCCCAGATGTCTGCTGAACCCTCAGCTTCCCAGTTCTCTTAGGAAGCCACTCAGAGTTCTAGCACAACAGGGATGGGGTGGGGGTGGGGGGTAGGGATAGTAAGTCACATGAGCATGAACACCCAGGCTTTGCAGACAGGGAGAAAGGTCAAGGAAACTCATCCTGGGAAGTGCCAGCCACCTCCCCACCTACTGTCCACTGAGGACAGTGGTGCATGAGCCTCACCTGTCGTCTATGTGCCCCTAGCCATTGCATATTGACCATGCAGAAGCTGGGACACTGCTACCAAGTCTGCTTGTACCCTAGGGCTAGAGAGCAGGAGTCCACCATGCCTAGGGAGTGCAGCTGCTCTGTCCCAGAGACCTGAGTGGCAGCACTACCCATAATCGAGGTGCCACTTTCCAGTGGCAAAGTGATCACAACCTACCAGAAGATAGGTCTGCTTGTCTTTCATATTTGTGTGTGGTTGTGACTCGGGACAGGCCAAACAGCCTGTCTCTGAGCTCCAAGTTCCCTCCCTCCATGGCCCTATTAAAACCTGGACAGCTAAAGAAGACCTCTCCACCCCAGCCAGGGCCACAAGAGCCCACACACAGTCCCACATCACCAGTGTCCATCTACACAAGCACAGGGATCTCTCTGTCACTCTGTACATCACATTCTTGCTGCTGCAGGCACCCAGTGAGCACTATGGCTGAGTGAACTAAAAGTTCATTGTGAGCAGGGCTCAATGAGAATCTTGGCAAAAGTCCGTGATCAGCGACATCTGTGGGCAGATGAATGAATTTAGAAAGTGTGGCATGTATATGGCACACACAGGGAGATGCTGGTCAGCGGTAAGAAAGCATGGGATCCTCTCATTTGTGGCAACATAGATGAGCTTAGAGGATGGTATGATAAGTGAAGTAGACCAAGTGCAGACAGACAAGTACCTTGTGTTCTAGCTCACACATGAAGCCAAACAGTGTGGGAGGGGAATTCTGGTCACTACAGGCTAGGAGGAGAACACCGGGGCTACAGAGTGGGAACCAAAGTTCTGGGGGTTGGGAGGGACGAGTTCTAATGTTCTGCTTGGTGACTTCTGTTCATAAAGCAAGGTGACTTTTGTTAATAAATTATTGTGTTTTCACAATGTCTCTAAGGAAAGTAAATATTTGATGTAGCACAAATATAGCTGGGGAGATAGCTCAGCAGTACAACACCTGCCTGGCAAGCACAAGGTCCTCAGCTCAATTCCCAGCACCAAAAGAAAGAAGGAAAGAAAGAGAGAGAGAGAGAGAGAGAGAGAGAGAGAGAGAGAGAGAGAGAGAGAGAGAGAAAGAAAGAAAGAAAGAAAGAAAGAAAGAAAGAAAGAAAGAAAGAAAGAAAGAAAGAAAGAAAGAAAAGAAAAAGAATTAAGGAAATGCAATCACCTGGTTTGGCCACGGGGCCCTGCACACACGTGGAGACATCACCATACTCTATTCTGCATTGCCATGCTCCAGTTATGTGCACTGACTCTGTTAATTAACTCTCAGTTAATTTTTTTTTAAATCCTGGCCAAATGAACCATGGAGGAGGTAAAACTTTACCTATGCCCAATTTTAGCTGGTCCTGAGAACTGAGTTGACCTAAGACAACTAGCAGAAGAGCACACAGATTTATTCAGTACCAGGTGCACCTGGCTCAGGGGGCTTCAAAAGGACACAAAGACCTGAAAACACAGGGAGAGCCCATTTTATATGTACTGAGATGTGGTCAGGAAGGGCCTGGGTAGGGTGGTGATGCGTGGAGCAGGGACCCAGAAGAGAGGACCAGGGTAACTGGATCGCTTCTGCACCTGCCATGGAGAAAGGCTGCTACTGCACCCTTTGTGGGTAGAACGCCTGTCCTGGGGGAGGGGGTCCAGGACCTCCTTGCACACCCTATATGTTAGTGCTCCTGACTCAGGATGCTGAACCGGCAGGTGCCCCTGTTTGGGTGGCAAGGTTTTAACTCTTCTGAGCTCAGGGACCTCGGTGGCTGACAGCCTGTCCTCCTGCCCAGGTTGACTCCTATGACATCACTGTGGATGAAGAGCTTGGGGAGATCCAGCTGGTCAGAATTGAGAAGCGCAAGTACTGGCTGCATGATGACTGGTATCTGAAGTATGTCACACTAAAGACCCCCCATGGAGACTATGTGGAGTTCCCGTGCTATCGCTGGATCACAGGAAACAGTGAGATCGTGCTGCGGGATGGTCGAGGTGAGCATGGGACCCACACCAGAGGATGTCCCTGAGCTGTCCTGGGCCTGAGGCTCCACTAGGCGGGCACCTGCTCTATGTCTCAATGCACCTGAGGGGGCATCAACCTTCTTGAACACCAAGGAGAAGTGGCCTGAGGACAGCTATGTCCTCCAGTGCCCCCACAGCACTGTGTTGGGGCTTAACTAATGTTCCTAGCAGCTGTACTTATCAAGAGTATCCCTGGGTGTGCACTATCTAGGTCACCTTCTAATTCACAGAATGTGAGTTACAACAGGATGGGGGGCTCAGGGCCCTCTACAGGCCTGGGGAGGGCAAGACTGGACCAAGATTCCCTGAGATACCCACCATAAGGCAACACAGCAAACCTGTGGCTCACAGGTGCCCGCTCTTAAGCCCAGAGGTTTATGTTTTACTGAAAGAGAGAAGAACCCAGAGGTGCAGTCCTGGCTGGTCCCTCCTTGGGACACCAGTGTTTGCAGCTGGCTTGGGGCAGCAGCTGCTTTTCCCTCCTCCCTGGTGACCACCAGCCTCTTAGTATGCACAGATCAGTCAGCACCTGCTCCTCCCTCCAGCTGCCCCAAGCCTGCACTGACTGGCTTGCCTGTGCAGCAGAAACAAGGAGCCAGGTACTTCTCCTCGGGGCAGCACTGACTACTTCCCATGGATGGGGCTCCCCATTCCCAGCTCATTTATTCTTCAGGGAAGCTAGGATGGGGTGAAATGAGATGATCCTTACCCCTTTTTAAAAGAAATTGGCACAGAAGAGGGACATTCTTCTTTAGCTGGTGTCCTTGCAACATGAGGCCACATTTTGTGGTTCCTGGTGCGGGATTTGATTTAAGAAAATAAACTACACTATTTCTCAATGAGATGTGTAGAGTTAGGAGGATTTTTACCCCAAGGCTTCCCATTAGGAAAAAGTGTCACAAAAACCACTTTATTGTGGGTGACCAGGATGCGGAAGTGTACAGACTGCATGCTTCTGTCTCTCTCCCACAGTGAGGTCCTTTTCCCATGAGAGAAACCATACAGATGGGGGTAGGTACAGGTGGGCCCAGGAGGGTCTTAGAAAGATGTGGGCTGTGCAGAGAGGCCCAGTCCTGAGGGGCCACCAGCAGGCCTGATCCCAGCATGGGGAGAAGAGGAGGAGTTCAGAGTTATCCACAGGGGTGTGCTGGAAACAACTGCACAGCCCATGTTACCAAGTGTGAGCTGGAACCACTGGACAGGTCTGCTAAGGGTGAGAAGAGACCCTGCCTCAGCCCCCTAAGTGCTGGGATTACAAGAATGCACCACTATGCCCTGCTTAAAAATCATATGAATTTCAATAAATATTAATGTTTGGAATTAAAATTTGAACTCACTTTAAAAATTAAAAGGTACAAAGCACAAGGTTGAGCTATCTCTCGATCTGGTGGGAAAATATCAAGTTGTGTTTGAATCTAATCCTTTTCTGTGATCTGTCATTGTTCTTCTTTTAACTCTGCTGATGGATAAGCATAGAAATTTTGTCATTTTAATTGTTTAAAAAGACCATGACTAAAAATACACTAGAACACTAACATGTTATACTGGTTTTGTGTAATTTGTGTGGCATATAAATGTTTAGTTAAGTATAACTTAGTTTTATGATTATAAAAGCATGAGTTATTTAAGACAATATGCAATATGGCATGTCTATATGACCAAGTTATGTAAAGGGGAGATATTAACAGTGGATTGTATTTTTTTTTATTTTTTATTTATTTCATATGGAGTCTCACTACACAGCTCAGACTCATAATGATCCTACTGTCTCAGCCTCCCCAGAACTGGGATTACTGGTCTATGCCACCATGGCTGGTTTCAGTGACCTCCCTCTGTGCAGGGGTCAGCAAGGCATGTGGTACCAGGGATCGAACCAGGGTCCTTGTGCTTGCCAAGCTATCTCCCTGGCCAACAGCAGATTCTAGAGAGTAGAATGTCTCATGTGTTTCTCTATTTCCATTTTCATATTTTATAATGCATATGTATTAATTATATAGAAGGAAAATTAAGCTTTTTAAGATAAAAACTTCTATGCATTTGTCAGAGTCACAGATGAATGTATAATATTGAATGTCCCTTCCCCATTAAAAGTAAACTGTTTTGCCTAAAACATTAGAATAAAAGCATAGTACAACAGGAAATAATAACTAGAAAAGCTCAATCTTATAAATCAGTACACCAAACAGATTTGCATATGCACAAGCAATCTGAAAGTTGGTAGTTTAAAGCAAACTAAAGAATTAATAAACATAGCTTTATTTGTCGAGATAAGCAAAAATATAAAAAATGATGTATTTAAATGTCAAGTTCAGGAGAAGTACAACATACAGCGGTTTGTGCTAATTATGAAGTGAATAAGATAGCAAATGTTAATTAGCAATATTGGCTCAGGAGTGCCATGCTGAATGAGTCCAGTGATTGCAGAAATATTAGAGCACACTGCTACAGAGCTAGTCCAAACGTTAAAGTGATTGCTTCAGAGAGGCCCGATGATGATTTTATAACATATAAAATATTACTACTTTTCCTCTCTGTATTCCTTTTAAGGAAATTTTACATTAAGAAAGTATATACTTTGAAGTCAAAGAGGAAAAAACCCTCTCTCTTAAGACAAACTTCTGCACTTTAAAAGTAAAAATAGCTGCTTTCAATTTTTTTAAATGCTTGAGATGGTACCCAAGGCCTGCTGGACACTAGGTGTGAAGTCTGCCAGTGAGCCACATGCCAGCCCCACCTTTTCAAAATTTACGTGAAGCTGAATACGGATGTGCCTTGGAAGGGCTCCTAAATTCGAGGAGCTTGCAAATGGCCCAGGACTCTCTAGCTAATGGCCTACGGGTCACTAATGGAAATTGAATTTCTGGATCACTAGCCGCCATCAGGGCTCTCTGACACCTCCAGAATAGGAAAGCGGCCACACCCAGGACCACACAAACAGATAAATGCTCATTAATAATGCTTGGAGTTTCAATGAAATGTCTATCACTTAAGTAGAAAACTATCTATAACAATCCTCAAATGTTATACACTTGCATTGCAAGACTTTTTTATTTCACTAGTAGCATGAATAGGCAAATTATTCTTCACTCAATTTGTGGAATAAGTAAATAAAGTTCGTAAGTTTGATTTCAGCCCCCAAACAGGATGGCATCGTTTCTCCCTATTTCTAAAGAAAGATGAATTATGCCGAGACACATGTTAGAAAAGGTGAAAAGAGCAGCACGCACATTTGCCATAACAAGTGCAGGGAGAGAGCAGGTTAGAAAAGTACTTTTTCTACATAAAAAGAGGTCTTGTTTTGAAAGGAAAAGTAGATTCATTGTGTGTAGGGCTGTTTATCTTGTTAAAAAAAAAAAAAAAAGACAAGCAGGAGAGTGACCTTGTTCACTAACTGCTCAACAACAGGCTGCAGAGAACTCTTTCTTATTTGCTGTCTAACTGAGCCTGCAGGGTAGAACTGTAATAACACGACAGCTCTCCTCCCACCCCACTGTACTGACCCCACCAGCCAGAGCAGAAGTCTTATGAAGAGGTATAGAGGAAGCCATCTTGTCCTGGTTTTCTGTTTCAATGAACTCTCAAACGTATCTTTGATCTGAGATTTAGGCAGAGTTCAAATCCAGATTGTATTTTGTTAGGCTGCTGGACTCATTTTCTTGAAAGACTCCTAACTGTGTCCTTTCTGCTTAAGATTATGGGCATGACTGCTATTCTCGTACAGAGAGGCTGAACTATAAAATATGAAGTGGCTCCTGGGAGTGTGGAGATCTCTTGTCCTGAATGAAGGGCCAGGAATGTTGACAAGGGAGAAAGTAGGGCATGTCAGTTCTGATGAGAATTCTTTCTAATGATATCTTTTTATTTATTTTATTTTATTTTGTTTTATTTTTATTTTGTATTTTAGGGAAGAATCTATGCGGTGTTTAGGGTCTCACTACTAGATTGGATGCATAGTGATCTGTCTGTTTACAGCATCCCAAGAGCTGAGATTACAGATGCACACCACCATGCCCAGTCTCAATTGCTGTCTCAGTGTGCTCCAGGGGGCAGGGTTGGCATGGAAGGCCTAGGGATTGGGGCCCCAGCCCCTGTGCCTGCTTTTAGGCAGTTTAATCCACTGAGCTATTTGGCTGGCCCTCTAATGAGATCTTTGTGAAAGCTTCTTGGGCCTACCAGCCAGAAGATGAAGTTACGAATGCTGTTAAGCCCCAAGGCAGGTTAGGGCAGTGCTTCAACAGGGCCAATGACAGGGTAACTACTAGGGAGCAGTCCCTGTGGATCTTGTAATCAGAGGGTACAACCTTGTTTGTGGTGCTGGGTAGCCTTTCACTGGCCTCTGAACAGTGTATCCCAGGTGGCTTCGTGAGAGATTTGGCCACCTGGGATTTATCTTCAAATATCTTCATCTGCTCCAGGGTAGGTGTGGTACTCTTGTAAGAGTGATCCAAGTTCTTTTCTCTAAAAGCCCTGCCGTAGGGAAATTTCTTTCTTCTTGATACTCATTGTGGTAATGTGCAAAATGAGAGTGACACCATTTTGTGGCTGCTCAAGCCAGGCCTTCTTTCAATCACCCCTACCACATTCTTGCTCTTAGCATACGGGTATTACAAAAATCAGTGCAGTATCCCTGAAGTTTCCTAGGAGAAGAAGTTACTGTAAAATTTTCTCAACTGGGCAAAGTACTTCAGAAAGACAACTTGGTACACAATGTGTCCAGTGGCCTAAGCAACCCTCAATAGGCTTCTTGCCAAAAAACCAGATCCTAGTGTCCCATGTGCTGCATGTGTCCAGTGGGATGTTTCTTCTCTAGGTAGATGTAAATTTCTGGAGAAATGAAATGATCGAGGATCTGGGCTGTGTCTTCTGTCATCTGCATTTGCCTGGCCATTGTTTGGGAGTCTGTTATAGAGCAGGAATAACATCCCAGTGAACTTCTTGCTGTCACTCTGCCCCTGTAATGTGGTAGTGGCCTGCTGTCCCTACAGCCCATGGAAAAATAGGCCAAGTGCTTGGTGTTGCTGGCGCAAGTGCTGATGTAACCATTCCAAACTAGACTATTGAATTCCATGGCTGTTCTTGAGGGGTGAAGGCTTTGAAACTACTGGGAGGCTTTGAAGGTGGCTCCTCCTAAGAAAGTCTGACTAAAATTCACCTGTGTCACATCAACAGCTTTGTGGAGAAGGGTGCTTGAACAACACCATTTAGGCTTTGGGATAACTGAGTTCAAGTCATCATCATCCAGAAGTTGTAGAGGTGATGAACCATTTTTATAAAAGACTACTCTTTGATTACCAGCTAGCTTCTTGTTAAGTTTTTTAACCAAAATTTATAACCACTTCCTTATCACTGATGCTGCTCACCTTTTGGGATGACTCCTTGTGAGGATCAAAGTTGATATTGCTGGTGCGCATTCTGCTGGGATTAGGGCTTTCGACTCTTTTGTATTCGCACAAAGGCATTCCTTCCCTTTTCCCAGGAGTCCCTGGTGAATCACTGCAGAGCCTAGCTCCTCAAGCCTGCCCCTCCTTTCTTGGAACTTGTTTGGTTCTTCATTCTTACTTTGACCCTGCACTGAAATTTAGCATTCTTGGAATTACAGAACTCTGGAGTGAAGGTGGCAGGTGCCCTCTTTAAAAGTCATGTTTTAGAGAGGCCGGTGGCATGCAAAGGAGATCCCATGCAGTAGAGAATGTAGATCATAAGCCTGTGTGGCACTATTGTGGCACTGGGAATTTCATAGCTCTATCACCCTTAAGAAGTTTTCTGCCATTTTCACCTGCCTGACATTACTTTCAATGTTGTGGATCTGCCAAAGTCCTTCTGCTTTGACTAAAAGCATTTTGGAGATGTCTCAGTGACCTAGGATTCAGGGAGGGCCCAGCTTAGCATCTCAGTCTTCAATGTCTCCCACATTGTTACCTATTTTTTTTTTTTATTTTTAGTATATTTTATAAGAAAAGTATCAACATTTGGTGGACTGGAAGTTTTAAAACCCAACCCTTTGCCATACATAGCTGCAGGTCCTTGCCTGCCCTCCTGTTCCCTGTCCTATCCTATGTCTTACATGATTCTCAGGAAATCCAGGATCCTCCAGCTCATGGTTGAATTGACTCTGACCACCTACTTTGCCCACACACAATCATGATCCATCCTGCTTGTACTAAAGGCCCTGGAAAGTGGTCTGCCTTCAGCTACATGCTGGGACGTCTGTAGTGAGAGCCCACAGTGAGACAGGCTAACAAACAGGACACCTCTGGAGCTCTTGTCCATGATGGGGACAGCACAAGTGTCAGAGGACCACTCTGACCACTGGGTCAGATACAAAGGTAGGGCTTGTTCAGGCACCCACTGAATCCTCTCTTGAGGCCCAGGGACCCCAGCAAGGTCATTATCACCTCCACTCACACACAGGTGGGGAAGTCAAGGCAGCTTGCTCTGGGTCACCCAGTGGCTGGGCTGTGTCCCAGTCCAGGTGTGTCCAGTCCCTCCAGCCACAACCTTGATGACCCACTGTGTTTCAGAGTGGAGCTTTCTTCCCAGGCTCATCCAGGCAACACAGGGGACCAAACAATGTCTACCTTCAGGTCCAGTTCTTGAGTTGCACAGTCTCCTTGAAGCCAATAAGTGTATTAGAGACACAGAAGCCATGAATTCTGAAGCCCTCTCAGGCCACCCTGAGGCCCCCACATCAGCTTTTGTTTCTGTGCAACATAAGAGGGACAAGGCTCTTGGTAGTACTCTAACAGCACCCAGACAGCCCTGCCCTAAACCTAAGATTTCTTTCTGCAGAGGCAGGGTCTAGGGTAAAGGGAGAATCCTAGCAAGGGTACCCTCTGCTCCTCCTACAGATGCTGCAACTATCGCCCCAGCCCTGGGAAGCTGTTGAGAACCTAACCCAGGGAGTATATTGAAATATGATGTTCTGAGCAGTGGGAAATGGAGGGGGTATGGCCATGGTTGTGATGAGCCAGGGAGCAAGAGGAGGAAGTAGCCTTGCCTTTTGTAAAGAGGACCACTAAGGACATGGGATTTGGGGTTTGTATTGAAAACTCACTAATTAGGTGCTTGATCTTGGTGAGAGTTCAAGGCCAAAGTTGTTCACCCCTCTCCTGCCTATTTCTTCACCTTAGTAAATGAAGGCATGTTGAGATGCATAAATGGGACCAGGCATGGGGAGTTCCCGCATGGGTAGGTCTCCTAGGCACAGGATGTCACCACTGCTCTTTCATATGCTTCTCGTACATGTACTTCTTTCACAGCAAAGCTGGCTCGAGATGACCAGATCCACATTCTGAAGCAGCACCGGCGCAAGGAGCTGGAGACAAGGCAGAAACAGTATCGGTGAGTGCAAGCGACCATGGTTGCAACCTTCATGATAAAAACTCAAAAAGTGGAAATTATGGAGAACTTTCTCAGTCTGTAAAGGACATTTCAGAAATCTTTCAGCTAACATCATGTTTAATAAGGTGAGACTGTATACTCCCCCTGAGATTGGGAAACAGGATAAGGGTGATTGATTTTTCATATGTATTCAACCTCACCATGGAGAACCTACACAAGTAAGTAAAAGGAAAATAAAACTGGGCCTGATGGTGCACACTTGTAATCCCAGTGTTCAAGAGGCTGAGGCAGGAGGACTGCTGTGAGTAGGAAGCCAGCAATAGCAATGAGACAGTTTCAAGACAAGTTAACAGGACAGATTCGATAAATTAATACATCACAAACTGTTTTCGTAATATTTTGGTATTGTACAAGGTGCACATATGATATTATACTTACATATGTTATTATAGCAGATGTCTCTAATCAGTGAATTAGGAGAGTGCAGCTGTTTACTTATTTTATTTTTTATAGCTGAATTATATCACAGATTCAATAATTAATACTTTCTATTTTGCTATCTTCCTAGTGGTTATCCATAGTACTAGAAGCTGACATAATACCTTGTCCAACCACTATTAGTGCAAATCTTGCTTCTCATAGAATTATGCAGAAGCACAGCGTATTTATCCTGACTGTACTGTTTATACACACACATCATGACTCTTCCTTTGTATACACTTTTTTTGTCTAGACCTGTCAAAGATGAACACTCATTCTCATTAAACGAATTTATGTGCCTGAACTCAGTGACACAACCCAACACAGTCAAGTGTTCCAAAATAATAGTGAGTTATCTGAAGAAGTTGTTGACTGTAACCATTTACAGCTCAATGTATTATTATGGTCCCTCATAATACACCTTATTTTTATACTTATCTGCTGGATAGTCAAGACTGAGGTCGCTTTTGCTTCTGTTGAGGACAGTGAAGTCCCATCAGTGTTTATCTTGCATTCCTGTACCTTACTCTGTAGATCCTTTGTCTGTGCCATCCATGTGGATGAGTCACGGCCAATGATTGAACAGTGTGCTGTCTGTAAGAGCCTGAGAGAAAATTTTCTCTCCATGTGACTCTCCCCAGGCACACTATAGATCATCAGTCTCTTTCCTCTGTGGCTACATAATCTCCTTCATCAGGAAATTTGGGCACAACTGAGTTTCATGATGTTACAGTACAGGTTATCTTATATCCTGAGTCTTCGGTGACATTGAAAGGCTAGGGCCAAAATGTTGGCTGGCTTTGTGCCTCTTCTATTTCTCCAATTCTGATCTTTGAACTTAGGTTGTTAATCATCCAGAATAAAAGCTGATTAGTACCCTGCAGCATATGTCGTTCAGTTTGCATTAACTATCTGACTCAATTGTTTTTAGTTGTTATTGTACATTTCTATTTGTATCTCTTTTTTTAAAGAAATTATTGCAAATTTCAAACTTTAATTTCTTTTATATGCTTCATATAAACTCAAAATCACATATATTAACACAAAAATAAATACAGGGGCTTTAAACATGGACAAAATCCTGCCACAATATGTATTTTTAAATCAAATTACAACACAACCCCAAAATCAAAACCAAAACTCAAATTGCCTGTTTTTACAACAGTGAAAAACTAAAAAGTATATAGGAAAACATAATATTTTCAAAGTTTTCTTTTCAAATATATGGCTTCAAGTGGTGGTTAAGTGTTTGCATCACTTTACAAATCTAGATTACAGCAGCCAACACATTTACATTAATTACAACATTTTCTTCCATTAACAGTTTCTTCACTGTGACTCTTAGATGCTTCATGTGGGGTCAGCAACTTAATTTCTTTAGGATAGAATCTACACCCGTATTTTTATGCAAGGGAGACTATATCATATTTGCACATGTGGGTCTGGTTTATTTCACTTATAAGTGCATGTTCAAGTGGCATTCACTCAATATAAATGCTTCAAGTTTATCATTCTTTATAGCTGAGCAATACTCATTATATAGAAATACCACATCTTTTTCAACCATTCTTCATGTGATGGAAATCTTGGTTGTTTCCAAGATTTTGCTATCACAAATTGTGCTTCTATAAACATAGGTACACATACATCACTATGATATAATGTTTTCAGTTCTTCTGGTAAAATTCGCAGTAGGGGGATAGCTGGCTTGAATGGCATTTCCAGTCCTACTCTTTTTCTTTTTTTTTAATTTTTGTTTTATTGAAGTACAAATATCAATGAGACATTTTTAAGATAACTTGACAAGATGGATTTGATCAATTAATACATTGCAAACTGTTTTCATAATGTTTTGGTATCCTATAAGGTGCATACATGATATTATACTTACAGACATTATTATACCATATGTCTCTTATCATTAAATAGTGTAACTGTTTGCATATCTTATTTTTTATACCTGAATTACATCAAAGATTCAATAATTAATACTTTCCACCTTGTTATTTTCCTAATGGTTGTCTATAGTACTAGAAGCCGACATAATATCCTATCCAACCACCATTAGTGCAAATCTTGCCTCTCATAGGATTATGTAGAAGCACAGCGTTATCTATCCCAATTGTACTGTCTATACTCACACATCATGATTTTCCCTTTCTATACCCCTTCCTTTGTCTACACCTGTCAAAGCTGGGCACTCCATTGTCATTCAACTAACTTAGGTGCTTGAACTCGACAACACAATCCAACACAGTCCAGCATTCCACAACAATAGTGAGTTATTCAAAGAAGTTGTCGACCATAGCCATTTACAGCTCAGCTTAATATTATGACCCTGCGATGAACACTTCACTTTTATACTTTTCTGCGGGAAGGTTAAGACCTAGATAGAGCAAGACTTATATACCAACTCATGTATTTTGTGTTTCTTATGTGGTCAGTGAAGTCCCCTCAGGGTTTATCTTGTAATCCTGTACATTATTCTGTAGATCCTTTGTCTGTGTCATCCATGTGGATGAGTCACGGCCAATGCTTGACCAGTTTGCTCTCTGTGAGAGCTTGAGAGAAAGTTTTCTCTCCATGTGACTCTCCCCAGGCACACTATAGAACTTCGGTCTCTTTCCTCTGTGGCTCCATAATCTCCAGTCCTACTGTTTTGAGAAGTCTCCACACTGATTTCCGCAATGGTTTTACCAGTCTACATTCCCCACCAGCAGTGTAGAAGTGTTCCTTTGTCCCCACAGCGTCTCCAACATTTGTTGCTGGTTGATTTGCTTATAATGGCCATTCTTTCTGGAGTGAGATGGTATCTCAGTGTTATTTTCATTTGCATTTCACCTATTGGTAGTGATGTGGAGCATTTTTTCATATATTTAATTTCTTCCTCTGAGAAGTGTGTATTCATCTCAGATGCCCATTTCTGAATTGTGTCTTTAAATTTGAGGGCCCTGTTATATCTTAGTTCTTTATATATTCTAGAGAGAAGACCTTTGTCTGATTGCTTATTAGTTAAGATATTTTTGAAATTTGTGGGTTGTCTTTTCACTTTGTTGACAATTTCTTTTGACATGCAGGAACTCCTCAAGAAGAGTTGATCTCACTTGTTGATTCTTTCAACTGTTTCCCGTGCAAATATACATTTGCTCATGAACACTTTACCTACCCTTATGTCTTCAAACATTCCTCCTACTTACTCTTCCATGAAAGTGTGTGTCTCTGTTTTAATGTTTAGATCTTTAATCCATTTTGATTTTATCTTAGTGCATTGTGATAGATCTAGGTCATGTTTTAGTTTTCGGCATGTAGAAAGTCAGGTTTTCCAGCACCATTTATTAAAGATGCTATCTTTCTTCCAATGAGCTTATTTGGCCCCTCTGTTGAAGATCAGATGGCTGAGTGTGTTCGTAGATGACTCTGCATCATCTAATCTATTCCACTGATCCTCAGGTCTATTTTGTTGCCAATACCATGTAGATTTTATCACAGTGGCTTTGTAGTATAATTTCAAATCAGGAATTGTGATGCCTCCTGCCTTGTCTTTCTTGGCCAAGATCTCCTTTGCTATTCTAGGTTGTTTGTGGTTCCAAATAAATCTTAGGAACAATTTCTCCAGGTCTGGGAGGAAAGTTGGTGGTAGGTTTCTAGAGATTGTATTAATCTGTACAGCAATTTTGGGAGTATGGCCATCTTCACGATGTTGGTTCTTACTGTCCAGGAGCAGAGAATATTTTTCCATTTACTGAAATCATCTATGATCTCTTTTCTTAGGATGTTGTAATTTTCCGTGAAAACATCTTTGACTTCCTTGGTTAAGTGAATCCCAAGGTATTTCATTTTCCACGGTTCTATAGTGAAAGGTATTATTTATATTGTTTCCCTTTCAGTGTGCTTGTTATCTCTGTAGAGGAATGCTATTGACTTTTGAGTATTGACTTTGTATCCTGCTATGCTACTGAATTTCTGTATCAGTTTTAGTAGTTTTGTGGTGGAATTCTTGGGGTCTTCCAAGAAAAGTATCATGTCATCTGCAAATACTGATAATTTGACTTCTTCTTTACCTATTCTTATTCCTTTTATTTTTCCCTTTTTTATAAAACTATATTGAATAGGAGGGGTGATAGAGGACATCCTTATCTTGTACCTGATTTAAGAGTAAAAGATCTGTTTTTCCCCATTTAGGATTATATTAGCTTTTGGGTTGTCATAGATGGCTTTTATCAAGTTAAGGTGTCATCCATGTATTCCAATTTTCTGTAGGACTTTAAACATGAATGAATGTTGGACTTTGTTCAAAGCTTTTTGTGCATCAATTGAAATGATCATATGTTTTTTATACTTCAGGCTATTAATGTAGTGTATTACATTTATAGATTTTTGAATATTGAACCATCCTTGCATCCCTGGGATGAATCCTACCTGGCCATGGTGTGTGATCTTCTTGATGATTTTCTGTATTCAATTTGATAAAATTTTATTGAGGATTTTTGTGTCTGTGTTCATAAAGGAGATTGACCTGTAGCTCTCCTTTTTGGTTGTGTGTTTCCCTGGTATTGGAGTCAGCATATTACTTGCCTCCAGAAATGATTTTTGGAGGACTGCATCCTTTTCAATTCACTGAAGAGTTTGAGGAGTGTAGGGATTATATCATGTATAAATTTCTTCTAGAATTCAGCTGTGAATCCATCAGGACCTGGACTTTTCTTTGTCAGGCAGCCTTTTTATTACGTTTCATATTTTGTTTGCTGTTATTGGCTTATTGAGAGTTGTTATATCTTCTTGGTTCAGTTTTGGTAATGTGTACCTTTCAAGGAATCGATCCATTTATTCTGTGTCTTCTATTCTGTGAGCATAAAAATTCTCGAAGTAACTACTGATAATCTTCTGAATTTTCGCTGTGTCTGTGGTGATTTCACCCTTTTCATCCTTTATTGCATGTAAATGAATTTTTTCTTTCCTCTTTTTGATGAGGATGGATACAAGTTTGTCAACTTTATTTAGTCTTTCAAACAACCAACTTTTTGATTTCTGGACTCTTTGAACTGTTTTCTGCATCTCAATTGAATTAATTTCTACTCTAATCTTTAAGATTTCTTCCGAGCTTTGTGCTCTGGGTTTTGGTTGTTCTTCTTTTTCTAGATGTCAGAGGTGCAACATTAGGGTGTTTATTTATTTCCATTCTGTTTTCCTAATGTGTGAGTTCATGGGTATGAATTTCCCTCCAAGAAGTGCTTTCATCATATCGTTTAAATTCCAGCAAGTTATGCTTGAATTATCATTGAATGGTAGATATTGTTGAATTTCTTCTGTGACCCATTGATTGCTGAGTAGGGTGTTGTTTAATTTCCATGAATTTAGAGGGTTTTTCTGGTTTCTTTTTTCGTTTATTTCCAGTTTCTTTGCACTGCGGTCAGATAATATGCATGGGATAATTTCTCTTTTCTTGCATATACTTATGCATGACTTCTATGGTCTACTTTGGAAAATGACCCATGTGCAGTTGAAAAAAATGAGTATTCAGCTGTGGTTGAATACAACACTCTGTATATGCCCAACAGGGCCATTTGTTCCAAGCTCTGGTTCAGTTCTGCTACTTCCTTGTTAATTTTTTGTCTGGCTCACCTATCTTTTTGAGATAAGGGGGTGTTAAGGTCTCCTGTTAAGATTTTAGTCTTAGATATTAGGTTTTTGATGTCCATTAAGATTTATCTTACATAGTTGGGTGGTCCTGTCTTTGGTGCATAGATATTAATGAGTGTTACCTCTTTGTGAATTTTTCCCATGACTAATATGTAGTGGCCTTCTTTGTGTTGTTTGATCCTTCTTGGTTTGAAGTTGAGACTGTCTGAGAACAGAATTGCTAACTCCTGCTTTTTTCTGTGGTGCTGGGGCATGTTGTACTGTTTTCCATCCTTTAACTTGGAGCCTATGAATGTCCTTTTGAGTTAAGTGTGTTTCTTGTATACAGCATATTGTTGGATTTTGCTTCCTAATCCACTGTTCCAGTGTAGTTCTCTTAATTGGTGTATTGAGTCCATTTATATTGATGGCTTTAATTGAAATGTGTTGCCTTATGTTTGTCATGATATTTACCTGCTGTTGTTTACTCCTTCGTTTCCTGTGTTTAATTGTCTGTCCTGTTTAGTGTGTTCCTTTCACTCTCATTCGTGGAGTGCTAGTCAATGTGGTCTCTCTTTAGAATCTCTTTTAGCAGCCTGTGTAGTTATGGCTTTGTCATCATGAAATTCTTTAATTGTTCTTTGTCGTGGAAGTCCTTCACTTCTCCATCAAACTTGAAAGAGAGTTTTGCGGGGTATAATAATCTGGGCTGGAATTTGTTTTGATACAGGACTTGAAGAACTCTGCTCCATGCTCTCCTTGCCTTCCTGGTTTGTGTAGACAAGTAGGCTGTAATTCTGATGGATTTTCCTTTTGAATATGATCTTCTTCTCTCTAGCAGCTTTCAGTATATTATTTTTGTGTTGGATGTATGGATCTTGACTATTATATGTCTCGGTGTGTTATTACTTGGATTGAAGTTATTTGGTGTTCCATATGCTTTGGTTACCTGAATGTTGGATTGTTTCCTCATATTTGGAAAATTTTCTGTGATTACTTCTCCCCAAATTCTCTTTATGTCATTTGTATTGACTCCTTAATTCTCATTGATGCCAATTAATCCCACATTATTCATCCTGGCATCATCTTGCACGTGATGTGTTATTTTTTCCTGCATTTTCATTGTTTTTAAGAGATCCTTTCTCACCTTTTCACTAGCTGCACCAGCATCTTCAAGATCTGAAACTCTGTCTTCGCTTTCACTCAAATGGTTTTGTAGGCTTGTGATAGATATTTTTAGCTCTTCTATACCTCTTTGACCCTGTTTCATGCGTTTTATTTCTTTTCTGTATTGCTCATTCAATGAATCCATTATATTTCTGATCTCCTCAATTTTTTTTTTTTATCCATGTCTTCTTTAGAGGTAGTTATTCTTTTTCTGCAATGTTTCTTCCAAGTTGGGTTTCCTCTGTACATTTCCAGACTTGATTTTGTATTTCAGATGCTATGATTTCAAATAATTCTTTTTTTTCAAAAAATTCTTTTTTGATTTCAGAAATCATTTCTGCTTTGAGTTCCTCATGACCTTTCTGCTGTTGTTTCTTTGCTTCAGATGCTGTTAATTCATATGTTTCTGCTGGGATGGTGCTCTCTGCACTTGTTCTGGGTGAGCATTGGTTTTTCCCCACATGTTTCTGGATTTGATTCTTTATTTCAGATGCTATGTATTCAGATATTTCTTTTTTATTTCAGTAACTAATTCTTGTCTGAGTTCCTCTATATCTTTCTGCTGTTGTTCCTTTGCTTCTGTACCTGTTAATTCATTCATTTCAGCGGAGCTAGTATCCTCTGCACTTACTGGTGCACTCAAGACTGAGATTGCATTTTTCTCCTTGTCTTTGTCATTTTGTATAGCACTGACCTCTGCTCTGTGTAGAGCTTTGGTGCAGCTATAACCTTAGTGTGTAATGAGATTCGGGTGCCAGTCTGTTAAGTTTGAGATTATCCAGTTATGCCTTCCCTGGATCTAGCTATTGTGTTCAATTCTTGTTTGCTGCAGCTCCTGTGATTCCTTTCTGTTGGTTCCCTGGTCAGGGGAGCATGAACTGGGATGCAGAGAGAGAAGTGAAAATTCCCACTATCTTGGCTGGTTTTGGGGTGGGGATCCGGAAAGCTGCTGGAGTCAGCCCTGGTGTTTCAGGCAAGTTGCTCTCTCGGTAGGCTGGCCTGGGCTTTGTTATGTCTGCTGGGCTCCCAAAAGAATAGCGGATGTTCTTATTCACTGGGTATGCTGGGTTAGCCAAGCTGTGCTTGGTTCAGGGTCACGGGCCGGAACCGGGGAAGGCTGGGAAATGTCTCTCTGGTGTGGCCTGGAGCTCTCACTCACCGTCTGAGCTGCATTCAGTCTGGGGCCCTGGGATGGACTCGGGGATCACTGGGAAAGGGGATCGCTGGAAAAGGTCCCTCCAGCCCAGGGGGCCTGGAGCCCTCACTCACCAGCCGAGCTGTGCTGGGTCTCTCAAAATTATTGATACTCAAAAAATACAATGTTGGAATAAGGATAGACATAAAGATTGCCTTGTCACATTCTTATGACTCAGACAGAAAGCCAACACCCACAGTATATAGGAGTTTATTTGGATTCACAGTCTTAGTTTGTGGTCAGCTGTCTCCTAGGCAGAGCAGCCTGACAGAAGGTTTGCTGCACAGGAGAGCTGCTTACATCGTGGAGATGAGGAAGCAGAGATAAAAAGGAAAAGCTGGGGTGGAAGATACGCCTTTCCAGGCCATGCCCCCCCCCCCCGCCCGCTGCGGCTCAGTCTTTTGACTAGACTTTACCTCTTAATGCACTAATGAGCACAGTGTCCCTAACATCCAATCCCCTTCCAAAAGTCTTGGTTATGAGCACATGAGGCTTTGGGGAGACATTCCAGACCCAAACCACCAAGTATATCAATGAAATGGAATTGAAAATCCAGAAATAAGCCTTTATATCTATTGCCAATTGCTTTTTGGCAGAGGGGCAATGGAAAAGAGTAGTTCTTTCAAGAGACACTTCTGGGGAAACTTGATAGACAACATGAAGTTAGGCCTTACTTAACACCAAAGATATTTATACTATTAAGGTCTCTCAGTTCATTGAAAAGATGGGTCTGTGCTAACAATGTTTGGACAATTAAATGTGATATTTCATACTCTGAGTAGCTAATTTAAAGACAACAATGTGCTATGTATTAACCAATGTTACCCTCCTATCATACTATTTTATTTTGTTTTATGTTTCTTTTTATTTAAAAATAAAAATATTTTACAGGATGATGGTGAGGCTTTGGGGGGGAAAATGACACTTCTCCATTCTTGGTGGGAGAGTAAACTAGTAAAAAGGTTTATCCTTTCTGAAGCGAAACCAGAGTATAAGAGTGTAAACTAGTATAAGCACTGTGGAAATTCCTCAAAAAACTAGGAAAGATATATTTAGCTCATGGTTTGCAGAGATTTCAGTCCATAATCAGCTGCTTACAAGGCAGGGTGTCATGGCACAGGGGCAACAGTTCAAGAGGCATACAACAGCAAACCAACAAGTGCAAAAAGAGCAAGCCTCTTTTTCTCCCTTATATGGTATGGAGGCCACCCTCTATGGCAGATGTAGCAGTCACTTGCTCTCCATGCCCTCCTCTTGCATAGCATGAAGATTTTTACAAAGTGAGGACCTGACCCCCTTCTGAGTGATTTAGTTATACTTCTAAACTTCTCAAGTTGGTGTGATGTAAAGTGAAAAGATCACCCACAGGCTGTGAGAGATCCCTTGCAAATCACAGAATATGATAAGAGACTCATATACAGAATATATGAAGAACTTTTACAGCTCAATACAAGATAAATAATCCAATTAAAGACAGGCAAGTGCCTGAATAGACATTTCTCCAGGAAAATGTACAAATACCCAATGAGTTCATGAGAAGATGCTTGACACATTAGTCATCTAGGAAGTGCTGACCCATACCTCAAAGAGATACCCTTTTACACCTATGAATACAGAGAGAACCAAAGTAATAAAAAGGGGAGGCCAGAGAGATGGCTCAGGAAAATAAATGCTTCCCTGGCAAGTGCAAGGGCCTGAGTTCCATCCCAAGTTCCGCCAAAAAAAAAAAAAAAGTCATAAAATTACAAGCCTTAACCAGGATGCAGAGATCAGAACCCTCATGCAGTGATGGTAGGGGTGTAAAAGGGTGCCACTGCTTTTTGTCATAGTCTAGTAGGTCCTGATGTTAAATGAAAGGGTTACCTTATGACCCAGCAATTCCACTCCTAACCACATACTGAAAAGAAACAAACAAATCAAAACAAACAGTATGGATATACATATATGTCTGTACTATAATGTTTTAATTTTTCCAGTAAAATACCTAAAAGGGAAATAGTTGAGCTGAACGGGACCTCTAATCCTAGTGTTTTCAGGAATCTCCACACTGATTTCCATAGGAGTTGTAACACTCAACATTCCTATCAACATTGATGAAGTATTCCTTTTTCCCCATAGTCCCACCAGCATTTGTTATTGGCTGATTTCTTGCTGGTAGCCATTCATTTTGGAGTGAGATGGAGTCTCAGTGTTATTTTAATTTGCATTTCTCAGATGACAGATGATGTTCAATATGTTTTCATATATTTATTTGTCTTTCTAGTTCTTCATCTGAGAAATGTGTATTCATCTCAGATATCCATTTTTAGATTAGATCTTTGAATTTTGGGGCCTCGTGTTTCTCAGTTCTTTTGATATTCTGGACAGAAGTTCTTTGTCTGAGGGACCTTTGGTTAATTTTTCCCCCAATCTGTGGGTTTTCTTTTCACTCTGTTGTTGATTTCTTTTGAAATTCAAAAACATTTTAATAAGATAAAATCCCAGTTGTTGATTCTTTGAAGTACTTTCTGTGCAATTTGTCTTTGTTCATGAACTCTATCCCTGTCTTCAAAATTTCTATCCACATTAACTTCCAGTTGATTTAATGTTTCTGTTTTAATGTTTAGAGATTTGATCCATTTTGAATTTAGTTCAGTGCATAGTGAAAAACATGAGTCTAGTATTAGTTTTCAGCATGTAGAAAATAAGTGTTTCCACCATCAGTTATGAAACACATTGCCTTTATTTCAGTGAACGTGCTTGGCCTCTTTGTCACAGATAAAATGGCTAAGTTTGTGTGTAGTTGTGTGCATCTTCTAATCTCTTCCGCTGATCCTCAGGTTCAGGTTTTTGCCAGTATCATGGTGATTTTATCACAATACCTTTGCAGTACAATTTCCAGTCAGGGATTGTTATGCATCCTGCCTTGCCTTTGTGGCCTAGGATTGCCTTTGCTGTTCTCAGTCTCTTCTGGTTCTTCATGAATTATTTTCTCTAGATCTGTGAGGCACATTAATGGTGTTTTGATAGGGATTGCATTAAATGTATTGATAGTTTTGGGATTATGTCTCTTTTCACAATGTTGGTTCTTCTTATCCATGAGCAAGGAATATGTTTTCATTTTCTGAAATTATCTTTGATCTCTTTTTTTTCAGAGTACTATAATTTTCTATAGATCTTTTATTTCCTTTGTTAGATTGATTTCTAAATATTTTTTGGTTGCTATTGTAAAGTGTGTGGTTTTCTAAATCCTCTTAGTTTGTTATTTGTGTACAAGAATGCTATTTATTTTTGAGTGTTGACTTGTATCCAGCTATGCTACTGAGTTTGGTTGTTAAACACAAAGGCTTTTATGGAGTTTTGGGGGGCTACTATGTAGAGTACTATGAATCTACGAATAATTTAACTCCTTCATTTCCTGTTCTTATTTAATTTCTCTCTGTTGTCTAATTGCTCTAGATAATGTTACGAGAACTATTTTGAAAGGAGTGGTGAAAGTCGATATCCTTGTTTTATTACTGAATTGAAGATGAAAGCTATCAGGTTTTTTCCATTTAGTATCATGTTGGCTGTTGGTTTGTCATAGATGGCTTTTATCAGATTGAGGTAAAGACCTCCTATTCCAATTTTATGTAGGATTTTTTTCTATCATGAATAAGTGTGAACTTTATCAAAAGCTTTCATGCATCTATTGAGATGACTATGTGATTTTTTGTCTTTGGTTTTGTTGTTATGCTGCATTATATTTATTGATTTGTATATGCTGAACTAGCCCTGCATTTCTCAGATGAATTCCAGTTGGTTGTGATATATAATCTTCTTGATGACCTGTTGCATTCTGTTTGCTAGTATTTATTGAATATTTTTTCATCTGTGTTCATTGCCCTGTTGGTCTCTTTTCTAGTTGGATCTTTTTCTGGTTTTGGTATCAGAGTAATGCTTGCCTCCAGAAATGAGTTACAAGGATTGCTTCCATTTCAATCTCACTGAAGAGTTTGAGAAGAGTTGGTATTAAATCTGCTCTAAATTTCGTGTAGAATTCAGTCATAAACCCATCAGGATCTGGACTTTTCTTAGTAGGTAAGCTTTTATATTCTTTTTTATTTTATTAACATATTTAGAATATATATATTATTTTATAAAAGGGTCTATAGGGTGTTCAGGGTCTCATTACTAGATTGGACTCATAGTGATCCTCCTGATTACACCCTCCCAAAAGCTAGGATTACAGGCATGTGCCACTATGCCCAGTCTCAATTACCATCTCAGCATGCCTCAGGGGTGAGGCCAGCAGGCCCAAGGATTGAATACCCAGCTCCTACTCCTGCTTCAGGCATTTTAATCCATTGAGCTATTTGGCAAGCCTTATATCTTCTTGATTCTATATTCTTCTTGATCCTTTCTAGGAGTCTGTCCACTTCTTCTGTCTTCCATCCTATGAGAATATGTATTTTCAAAGTAGGTACTGATGATTGTCTAAATTTCCATAGAATTTGTAGTGATTTCCCCATTTACATTTCTTATTGCATGAAATTAAATTTTTTCTTCTTGGTAATTTTAGCTGGGGGGGGGTTGTCAATTTTATTCATTTTTTCCAAGAACTAACTCTTGATTCATTCATTTTATTGTTTTCTTAGTCTCAACTGCATTAATTTCTTTTCTCATCTTTATAATTTCCTTCTTTCTATGGGCTTTGGGCTTGATTTTCTCTTTTTTTAGGAGTCTGAAGTACAACAATAGCTTATTTCTTCTCATTCTGTTTTCCTGGTATGAGAATTCACTAGTATATATTTCTGTCTTAGGACTGCTTTCATTGCATCCCATAGACTCCAATAACTTATTTGATTGTAGATGTTGTTTAACTTCTTCTTTAGTTTCATCTGTGACCCCTTGGTTGTTTGGGAGGGTGTTATTTAATTTTCATGTATTTATGGAGTTTTCTTTTGTAATTAATTTCCAGTTTCATTCCACTGTTGTCATATATTCAGTTATGAGAACATTCAATTCTTTGCCTTTACTTAAGCATATGCTATGCACTAGTGTATAGCATATTTTAGAAAATATCCCATGTGTAGCTGAGAAGAATGTGATACTGTTGGGTGGAACACTCTGTAAAGATCTACTAAGTCCATTTGTTCATATGTTTGATTCATTTCTGTTGTTTTTTTGATGATTTTTTTGTGTAGTTGATTTATCTCTTTGTAACAATGGGGTATTAAAGTAGCCCATTATAACTGTGTTATTGTTCATTTGATTTTTTCATGTTTATTAATATTTGTTTTGCTTAGTAGTATGTTCTCATATTTGGTGCACATATGCTTGTGGTTATCTCTTTGTTCTAAAACTTTTCTCTACCAGGCATGTAGAGACCTTCTTTCTCTTTTGATCATTTTGTTTTTAAGTTCATATTTTCTACAAAGAGAATAGCTACCTTTTCTTTCTTCTGGGTTCCTGTTGCATGGAATTTTTTTTTCCATCCTTTGAGTTTTAGTCTATGAGTATTATGTATTGTTTTGTTTTTTGAGTTAAATGCTTTTCCTGCATATAGCATATTGTTGGATCTTGCTTCTTTATCCATTCTGCCAGTCTGCTTCTTTTAATTAGTGAATTAGGCCAGTTACATGGATGGTTATATCTGATATGCATTATCTTATCTTTATCATGTTATTTTCATGCTATTGGTTTCCTGCTTTGCACCTCTATTTCACTGCTTATTCTTCCAGGAGGTTTCCTGCTCACGATATTCATAAAATCGTTGTTATTTATCTCTATCTATAATATCTTTCAGTACTCCTTATAAGATTGGTTTGGTGGACATGAATTTCTTCATTTGTTATTTGTCATAGAAGTATATTGTTTCTGCATTAATTTTGAAAAATAGTTTTGCTGGATGCATCAGTCTGTGTTGGAAGTTGTTTTCCTTCAGGATCTGAACTACTTCATGCCAAGTTCTTAACTTGACTTATGATGAGAAGTCTGCCATGATTCTGATGAGCTTTCTATTATAGGTGATCTTTTTAGGCTTTTATCTCTACTTTTTTTTTTCAGAACTGGAAATTGAACTCAGGCCCTTGCGGTTGCCAGGGAAATGCTTATTCCACTGAACCATCTTCCTGGCCCCTCTAACTACTCTTGACATTATGTTCTTGTACTGAATTTCTGAATCTGGATATATCTATGTGTAGATTTATTTTGGTCATGGTTCTTTGGAGTTCTATATGCTTCACTTATTATATGTCAGGTTTGTCTTCCATGTGTAGGAGATTCTTAGTTTGTGTCTTTCCCAAGATCTTACTTTCTCAATTCATTAAGAGTGGGATATTGGCATCTGATTGGCTCAATTGTCAGTCTTTCCATGTAGGACTATGGTGATGTTGTTACTCCAGAGTTTCTCAAGGTTGTTATAGAGGGGAGAACAGCTGATTACAACAGATATGACATCCTGCCTATAGCACTACAATTGGCAGTAATGATAACAACAAGCATAATTTAGAGACTGTCCAGGGACATCTGGATCCTGAAATGACACAGAGCGCAGGCCTGGCATGTGAGTGAGACTTCCCAGGCTTCTGGATCATCATCCGACCCAGATCACAGACCCTGTGTGCGAGTGGGACTGTCTGGGCTTCCAGATCATCATCCAGCCCAGAGCGTGGGCCTAGCATGAAGCCTTCCCACAGAACTCCCTCCCTGCAAAGATACTAGAGACAAGACCCATCCAGCTGATTCAGAAGCAGAACATCTTGCCAGAGTGACACAAAGGGTTCACCTGCAAGGCTGCAGCAGGAAGAAGCCTGAGCATAGCAGCCAGACCCAAGGCATACACCCACTTGGATGAGTCTGAACTTCGTAGATCCAGACCTGGTACTAAGGTACTAACTCTAAGCTCTATACCAAAGGTCAAAAGTATACAAAATGACAAAGAGAAGGAACAAAAAACAGTCTCAGGCCTAGAGTCCACCCAGTGCAAATGCAGAAGACACTAACATAAGGTAAATTGGAAATCACACACCTGAAATCTCTGAAATAATAGTGTTGGAAGTAAAGAAACAACTGCAGAAAGGTATAGAAGATATCAGATCAGAAATAATTTATGAATAAAAATGCAGTGATAACTATAATCAAAGAACTATTAAGTGCTTCTAAAGAATATACTGATAAAAAATAGGGCATAATATGAAAATGATGGAACCCCTAAATAGGCAATATAGGAGAGAAATACAATGTATGAAGCAAATTCAAAGTGATATATAGGAAAATAAAACCTCAATCACAAGATGGCAAATCTGTTTGACTGAAATGTCTGAAAATAGACCCTCTGAGCTTAAAGACACCATTGAAGCTAGTGAAAAAGTAAGCAAAGATCTCTTAGAAACAACTAGGATGCAGGAAAAACTAATTCAGCACCTGCAAGATGATGAAAAGATGAAGAATGTGAGACTAATAGGCATCAATGAGAAGGAAGGAGTCAATATAAATTATATAGAAAGAATATAGGCAGAAGTAATAGCAGAAAACTTCCCAAATATGGGGCAACAAAATGACGCTCAGGCAACTGAAGCATATAGATCCCCAAATAACATCAACCCAACTAAAACCACTCCCAGACATATAATAATCAAGATCCCACAAATTCAGCACAGGAATTGTATATTAAAAGCCACTAAAGAAAAGAAACATCACATTTAGAGGAAAACCCATCAGAATAATGGCAGATTTCTCTTCACAAACCATGAAGTCAAGAAGAGCATGGAGCAAAGTACTTCAAGTCTTGTAAGAAAATAGATTCCAACCCAGACTGATATACCCTGAAAAACTTTCTTTCAAGTATAATAGAGAATAAAATACTTCCATGACAAAGAAAAACTAAAGAATTTCATGACGACAAAGCCAAGCCTACACAGACAACTAAATGATGTTCTAGAGAGAGAGCAAAATAATCACAACCCCATGAGAGTAGAAAGAACCCACCAAATAGGGAAAATGATTAAACACTGGAGAAAAAGAGGTATACAATAGTAATCTTTCAGTTATTCTTTTGTGTACAGCAGCAAAATATTTCCATCAGCACACTCTACAAATGGACTTCTCTTGCACGCTATGGGTCATGAATCCATATAGGTCTACAGGGGGGATTTCAAGGAAATAGCTGTAGCTCAGTCCCACAAGTGACACCTGGCTACCAGTAAGTGTCATGGTTATTATCCATGTCCACAACACACTGGAACTATCCCCAAACTGTCAGAAGTGATGGATATTTATTTATCATTCCAGTATTTATCTTATGTTTTGTTCTTAGTACTTTACTACCATGAAAACTTTTTCTCAGTTCAATTGTTTTGAAACATTTAATTTTTAATTAATTAGTATTTAATTTTCTGAATATTGTTTAATCTTAAATTTTGTTTTAAGATTTATACTATGTCTTTAAGTTACAATTTATCTAAAAGACATGGCACTATATCTTTTCCTAGTATTAGAAACTTTAAAAAGTATGTTTCCACTTTCTGTTAATTTTATATTACTTCTTCCCTATCCTTTATACACACATACAAACACACATATATATGAAAAAAAATACGTGTATAACCTGACATAAAATTGGTACTGTGTCATAGAAATCTTCAATGACCTTTTAAATAAGGGTTCATGTAATAAATTTTACATAGTCCTGCATAACTATCACTTTGAGAGCTCTTTATTGTTCATCAAGGAGCTTACTGCAATTTCTCATGCCTTTTGAAATATGCTCTTTGTTATTTCCAGTATACTACATGTGGAAGTATTAAAATATTTCAAGTTTGTATAACTAGAAAATATTTTACTTTTAGTTTTCAAAGGTATGTTTGCTAAGCGTAAAATTCAAAGAGGATAGATTTTTTTTCTTTCAGTCCTTTAAATAGTCTAGTTTCTTACACACCAGTCCTATTTTTTCCTTTCTAATGTGGAATAAGATGCTATTTAATTTTGTTTTTCCATAGCTAGTATTTTTATGTATATGCTTTAACCATTTTTTCTTTATAATAAGTTTTGAACAATTTCATTTTTGTGTATCTTGGTATGATTTTATTTAAATTTCTTGTTCAAAAGGTTTATTTTTCTTGGAAATGTGGTATTATAAGTTGAACAAAATTCAGAAATTTTAAATCTTTAAATATTTATTCTTTACTCCTTTCTACTTTGAGAATTCTAATCATATGAGTATAATTTTCTTGGTTTTAGCACACTGAACTATTATAACTGATCTGTAAATTCTTCACTTTTATTTTGGACAATTTTTATTGTTATATTCATTTATGTTTGTAAATAATTTATTTTCGATTTTCAATCCATTAAAAAATTAAAAAAGCATAATTTAGAAACTGATGAACTGTGGTAACTATTGATTTTGTATTTTAAACCATAGGATCAAAATCTATAGTTATATATCAGAACCAATTATAAATTAGGAGTTTATATGCAAAGTGTTTCTCCTTAATGGAGTGGATTTACCCTGTTGTGAGAAAATTTAGACAGCATATAAGATTAAGATAACTGGAAAGGAAGTAGAAGCAAGGCTAGAGGACAAAGGATGGTCACACAAGGTTTAAAAACTAGAGAAAGGGGTAGAAAAGAAAGAATGGAGATTCAAGGGATTATCTGAACTTTGTCTCTGGTTTTGGGAAATAGGATTAGAAGAAGAAAAGGAAAAATGATAAAAAGGAAAAGAAAATAAAGATAAAATTAAATGATATATATCACTTATCATAGATATAGAGAGGAAGTAGAGAGCGAGAGAGAGAAGGAGGGAGAGGGAGAGAGCGAGCAGTCCCATACACCTGTTTCAAAGCACTAGATCACCTAACATACCACCTGCTGCCCTGTATTTCAGACTTTTCCATCTTGCGAGTCTCACCTGTCCATCATGTGCATCTGAGTCTGAGTCATATTGTGTGACTGTCACTCTCTTGGTGGCCAGATCAGGCAATTTAGGCAGAGGAACCAGGCACCTCAAATTCCCTGGTGGAGTGTGTTGCAGAGTGTGTTCCTGATTGTTCATTTTATTTTTTTTATTTTTTTCCATTTATTTTTATTTTATTAAAATACAAATGTCAATCAGACAGTTTCAAGACACCTTAACCATACAGAGTCGATGAATTAATACATTGCAAACTGTTTTCATAACGTTTTGGTACTGTACAAGGTGCATATATGAAATTATATTTACAGGTTTTTTATAGCTGAATTATATCAAAGATTCAATAATTATTT
>PVKA01024780.1:0-33805 GCA_004027165.1 Ctenomys sociabilis
AACGTATGTATCATTGTATGTTACCCTGTTTATGTCATTTTTCTCTTTGTTTTTGCTTCTATTTTTCACTCTTTAAGTTAAAATACAAATAAATAAATTTTAAAAATTTCTTGATTTTGACACAGAGTAAACTATTATATGACTCATCTGTACATTCTTCATTTTTATTTTGGACAATTTTTATTGTTATATCCATGTAAGTTTGTAAACTATTTACAATGTGCAACCTATTATTAATCTCATGTAATGTATTTATTTCAGGAATATTTCTATGAAAATCACTGTCTATATTTTATATCTTTCACATTCAGTATTTGTCTATAATTTTTAATATATGTAATTATTGATTTTCAATAAAGTTAATGAAAAAAATAATTATTTCTGCATTTGTTTTCCATGAATGACACAAATATAGTTATCATAGGACTTAGAAAAATGATTTTGGAGAGTACTTTGAAACCCTCTGCATTAAAGTACTATGAGGGCTGGGAGTTGAGCTCATTGATAAAATATCTGCTTAGCTTGCATAAGGCCTGATGTTTATTCCTCACATCACTTAAGGAAAAAAAATAAATAAAATCCCCTGCAATGCTTGCTTACCATGCAGATTCTTGTCTATCTCAGATCTTCAAAATCAGAAGCTTGTCTGACATTTGCAAGTCAGTGATCAGATATCAAACTGTGTCTTGTTTGCAAATGTCTTCCCTGATGTCTCAGATAAGAGTTGCTGGCCTGTCCCCATTTACATTTTGCAGAGCATTACTGTTATATCATAAATACTGCCCAGAGAGAAGAGGCTCTGTCTTATTCATTGTCTTATTCTCCAAAAACAGTAACTGATGAATGACCAGAAGGTATTTGCCATAGTAATGGACAAATGAGTGAATGAATGAATGAATGAGTGAATGAATGAATGAATGAATGAATGAATGAATGAATGAATGATTAATAGCATGAAGCTTTGGCCATGACAAAGCAGAACTGATGGCAATCCAATTTCCAAAGTTGTGGACAAAAGTGATGGCAAATATAGGACTATTCCTTCCTTCTCCCACCTTTCATTTACCACTACACCCCTCTCTAGGAAAGAGCATCCTCTTCATTATAATTTCGCAAACCACCATCTTCAAAACTGTACCATCATCACGGGAGTAATATTAAGGTGCGTCTGCACTTCTACAGCCATTCCTGCCTAATTGTTTGCTGATTCAGATTTAGACCTGGGCTTGTCCTACACCTTTGGCAACAAGGTAAGAAGAGTTCTTAAGAAGAAGAATTAAAAATCAAGACAAGAGAATTTCAGGGCAGTGAAGAGCAGAAGAGTTAAGGGAAATGGGAGATGCTCAGATACTTGAAACCTTGCATAATTCTTTTGGGTTAAATGTGGAAATCATCTAGAAAAACCATAGTTAGAGGGTTTTGCAAATTTTGGTCAAACATTCAAAATTATGGATGGGACATTATTTACTTGACTATAGGGTGCAGTGTGTGTTTTCAAAAGTTACCCTTTAAATAGAGAGCTTGGAGGCTGATGTAGGATGATGACCCTGGGGCATGTGCTCTCCTATTTATCTCACAAACCACACTGGAATAGAAAGAAAGAGAAGGGAGGAGCAGATCAGAACATTTTAAAATGCAGTTTGCTTGCTTATTTTATTTATTTATTTATTTATTTACTTACTTATTTATTTATTCCACAGCTCTGGTGATGGAATTGAGGGTCTTTGCACAGAGACGGGCCTGGCTAAGGAATCTCTACGTTTACAGCCAAGCTCCAGTTTCAGAAGGCAGCAGACTGTGACGGCCTCAGGTCAGGAGCAGAGCCGTCTTGGTCTTTGCACTCTTCCACTTCCCCAGCAGACCTCACTCACAGCAGACCTGCCTGGCTCGTTCAACAAAAGCAAAGCTTGCACCAGGCAAATAATAGAGCATATTAAGTAACCAGGACATTTTTGTCTTGTGTGTTCTACTAAATTACAGGCCTATACTAAAAGTACTTCTTTTAATTGCAAACTCAGATGAGTTACACCAGGTAGGTGCGGTCAAGGCCAGAGTCTGGGGTGGAAGCCTGGGCTGCAGGAAAGTAGGTAGAGTCACTGAGGCCAGGGCTGGTTGGACAGGGGAGAAATGGCCTGAGCTTGCCTTCCTCTGCTTCTTAGAGCATGGCCAAGGATCATGACCCTGGGGCATGTGCTCTCCTATTTATCTCACAAACCACACTTGTGGAATAGAAAGAAAGAGAAGGGAGAATGGTTCTAGTTGGGTATGAACCATTGGTTGAAATGACGACATTGGTGGTCAGTTCAAGGTTGATCTAAGGAAAGATTTGGAAAGCAATGGCATTTGAAGGCCTCCTTCCCAGAACACGTCTGCCATCCACAGGGCAGAGCCACCTTCCTGGACAGTGCTCACGAGTTGCTGCACCCTTGGTTAAGTGCTGGATTGCTGCCATTTTGAAAAATCATAATTTTAGTTTAGAATTCCTGCTTTATCAAAAAGATTGCATGGGAGAATAGAGCATGTGTAAGAACAAATCTGCAGCACAGCAATTGTGCTGCCATTTCTTGTCATTCTATTTGCCTACGACATTTGTGAGGCCCCATAAGCACAGGATTCTGGTCGACCTGTGGTACTTCCAAGGGCAGAAAGACTGATGGTGTCTACAAGGTGATAGGTAAAATGGTGAGAACCTGAGGGTCCATATATTCTATGTGAACTAAAAGGCACTATGAGCAGAAAATAGTATAAATCTAGAGCTTTTATGCCTCTCACCATATCATCTCTTACTTCCTGTATTAACCAAATGCTTTCATTGAAAAAGATGACAAAAAAGGAAAAGGAGAGATAGGGCAGCCCGCAGTTCCTTCCTCATCAGGGAGCTGAAAGCAGAGCATGTGGGTGGAATGTGCGTGTGTGAAGAGGCCCAACAGGGCTGGTATCCGTGCTTCTGATAAGCATGTAGCTCTCATGCCTAGATGAGCTATGAAATAAGAATTGTAGCATTTTAATGACTCTGCATGTGCCTTTCCATTTGCATTTTTCAAACACCCTGTACTGTATAAAAATTAGCAGTCAAATTTATGCTAATAATGCAGCATTTTAATTTTTCTTTACTTAGAATACATTAAATCATATATTTTTTAAATAGAGCCAACCAAGAGAGGTGCTATAGAGGAAAAGGAAAAGCCTTGTATTTTAATACCTTCGTGGCACTTTCCATCCTGCTTTTTCAACAAGGAACTTTGGGTATTTTACTCTGTATCAGACCTTTTCTGGCCTCCTTCTTGTACCTAATCTTCCACTAGGGACCTTTTCCTGATATTATTTTATTTCCAAAAATAAAAGCATGATGCTAATCCCAGCATTGCAGTGTGAAGATAACAACAAATCAAGGCCACACCTTCACGAGCAGGGACACCCAGAGGGTGAGGAGGGGACTGTTTCTGAGAAGGGAAACTAACCTAGAAAAAGATTCTGACAGGAGAAAGAGTGACGGAAGTGAAGTGCATCTCTTTGAAAGTTACAAGTTAAACTTATAACTAACAGACTGGAAAAACTCAAACCAAACAAACGTGTTGGAATCCACTGGCCTCAGTTACAAATAACAGACACCTACACAATCTCAGATTTAAAAGTTGAACACATGTTCATGAGAGACCTGCTTTCTGCACAACACAGTGGAGGGAACCTTGGGAGACTCACAGAAGAATAATGAAAGAAAACTGTTCTGGAGGAATTTTCAATTCGGGAGACAGGAACAGGGCAATGTACCCCTGTACAGTCTAGGGAAAGGTAGGCATGAGGGGTGGAAAGGACCCGGATGTGAAAGCAGCCCTCTCTGGCTCTGGGTGCCGTGTGTCTTTCTCCTCAGCTTTTCTCTCTCATGCTGGGCCACACGAATTATTTTGTTTTGCCACAAGCCTACATAATATGAACCCTTTCCCCCTGTATGTTCACTCAGCATCAAACTTTTAGCCAGGTCATATAGGTTGATTCATGGAAATCTTGCTAGGATGAGAAAATGGGCTAAGGGAAACTAGAGATTTGCTTAGCCACTCAGCGAATGTGTGAAGGAGTCATTGTTTGCATGCAGGTTGATATAATTTCATAGCTCATTCCCTTTCACTTGACTTTCCCAAAAGAACATGATCTGCCAGGGATATAGCTCAGCGTCAAAAGTGCCTGCCTGGCAAGAACAAGGTCCCGAGTTTGATCCCCACTACTGCAAAAAAAAAAAAAAAATATATATATATATATACATATGCAAATTCCCTATGATGAATATGGTCATTGTGTGGACTAAAGGGATAATCAGACATTAGATTAAAAAGAAAATAGAGGAGGCCAGGGAGATGACTCAATGGAATAAGCACTTCCCTGGCAAGCACAAGGATCTGAGTTCAATCCCTGGTTCTGTCAAAAAACAAAAAAAAAAAAAAAGAAAATAGCTTTTTAAAAATAGAGACTAGACATGGTGATGTGTACCTTAACCTCAGTGCTTGGGAGACTGAAAAGAGGAGAATCACTATGAGTCCGATCTGTGTAGTGAGACACATTCATTTAAGTACATAACACATAATGATGTACAACAGGCCATCAGTTGGTGGTGGTCCCCTAAGATTGTCACCAGTGACACCGTAGCCATCTTAGTCTCTTTATGTATTACTAAATACATAAAGAAAAAAGGAGATCATGATCCTCCAAACCTTAGTGTGTGTCATCTGGGATGACTAACTCCTTGTCACCTAGCTCCACTCCTATGTAGGAATTCAGCTTTTGACTCATTTTTTTCTATCACTTCACTGCTCAAGGAAGTTAATTTCTCTATGTTCCATGTTACATCTCTACATTGGCTGCTATTGTTTCACTTCTTGTATTTTAGAGGGAGTCTCTAGTTCTGTACTTTTGACATCCTTTTTAGACAGTGAACTTGAGAAAAGGTCCTTATCCTTTCTGTTCTCATAATTAAGCTTATAATAGGGACTAACACATTTTTGATAAAACATGCTGAACTCATTGTGGGAATCAATATTGACTAGAGTAGCTGTGCTTGGAACAGCATACACGATTTGTAAAGAACCAGAAAGTAAATCTTTTGTGTCACAAAGGCTGTCAAATATCTGTTGCAGTTAATAGTTTCTGTCTTGTGCTAACTTAAATAGAAATGTGTCATATATTGCTAGCAAAATGGATACATTTTGAGAATCAGAAGGCTTCATTATTGTGTGAACATCATAGCATGTCTTTATTTTTTTTTAATTTTTTTATTTTTTTCATAGCATGTCTTTAAAGAGACTAAGATGGCTAGAGTGTCAGGAGGTGACCAACCCTAAGGGACCACCATCGACCAATGGACTGTTGTACACCATTATGTGTTATGTACATGAGTGAATGAGTATGGCTGCATTCCAGTATGCCTTTGTGGATATCCCTTGTTTAACGATCTACCTGTTTAATAGCTCCTTAGACTTGGGAGCCACATTCAGACTTACGATGCAGGAACATGAGCAGCAATGTGGCCTTATGGTGGCTTCTTCTAGAGTTCAGTACAGTAATTCTTATTCATTGAGTTTTAGGTTCTGATACACACTACAGCACTATAGGAAGAGCTATCTATCATTCCTCATTTAGTGACCAATTCATTTAAGGACTTACCTAGGAGAGGAGTTCAGTGGTAAAATGAAGAGTGCCTGTGTGTATAACATGCAAGTAATCTGGCTGGGTTTGGCCCAAAGGTTATGGTTTGTTTGTCCATGGTCTATTAGGTCAACAAACCAAAATCAGAAGTGGGAGTAGAAGAGTGCTTCCAAGCAGAAGAAAGGGCGTGTGACATGCCTGGAGGAAGCATGTAGCACAGACTAACATGGGCGACTAATGTGGATGATTTATAGTGTATGTGCCAAGGAAGAAATTTTAAATATAACTGAAAGGGGGAAGGAGGACAGAAGGCCTCAGGTACTAGCCAAGGAGTCTATTCTGAACCCAAAGGTACAGGAAGGTCATTAAAGCTGCGGATACATTAGTGGCCTGACAGCAGCTGCGCATCCTCAGTGTGTGCACATACACTTTTGACTCAGACTAGCTATAAGATAATATGTGCACACACTGGAGATGTGTAGATCAAGTGACCTGTGAGGACATCTAAAGAGGAGAACGGCAACAGTAGCTATTGAAAGAAAGTGGGGTGCAGATCTGCAGGGGTGGATGGCAGCAGGCAACATTTTTGCATGTGAGCGTGGAGCAGTGTAGAGAAACCAGTGAGTGCCTTAGCTCTGTGTCTGGGAAGCAGCAGACACAGGGGAAAGCCAGGGTGGGGGAGGGGGGATAAATTTGTTTCAGGCAAGTTAGGTCTGATTTTAATATGTTTTTCCTGGTCAAAACTCCAGTTTAAATACTGTGACTAATAATAGCATTCCATTCCAAAAATGGATTAAAATGCTTCTATCATTTAGCAGAGAAAAGACTTTTTTTAAGTTTTTTTTTTTTTTAAATGTCCCTCTCTGATGTTGGATCTCTGTTTACTTTTGATTTAAGTTCTGCTCGTCCTAACAGCCAGACCACGCCGTGGAAGTCTCTTTTCATCTGAGTCTTTCAGTCTCCAGTCCCGTGTTAGGTGGTTCTGAACCAATCATTCTTGGCTTTCATTTGTTCTGTGAAATTTGACAAACTAAATGTTACAGCAGGGAATCTGGGAACTTTCTTATGCACTGTGAACACTGAGTCAGTCAAGCCGCTTGGTCTCTCACAAGTTACTTGGTCTACACACCTCTAGTGTATGCACGGTAAGTAGAGTCAGAGCGCAGGACCGGAAGAGTGCAAGAACCAAATATCAAGCTTGAGGGAACGGGATTCCCACCCAGTGGTGTATCCGGAAAGAAAGTTGGATGCGGAACATATAAATTGAAGGTAGGAACTTCCAAGTTCTGCTGTTGCCAGAGCTTAGGAAGAACCAACCACCTGAGAGCAGAGGCAGAATGATTAACTCAAGCGACACAGACGAAAGTCACTTAAAGGAGCTGGGTTTGGTTGACAGAGCAGGAGATCAGCAAAGAGGAGGACAGGGGTTTAACCACTATTGTGGTCCAGACCCGACCCTCATCCAAAACCATCCTGCTTGGAGTTGCTGGTGTGGTTGAAGTTGGGGGGCCCCAAGCCTCATCCATTTGGAAGGTGATTGGACCACGAGACACTATAACAACGCTCTGATGAATCTGTCGCTAAGTACTCTAGTAGAAGGTGGGCCTGCCTGGTCAGCAGGGGTAGTCGCCACAGATGAAACGTGGAAGAGGACCTCCCAGAGCCTTCTCTCTCTGCTTTCTGGGCTCCATGATGTGAGCAGCCATCCTTAACCTGCCTTCACGCTGTGGAACCAGCCAGCTATGGCTGAAAAACTTGAAAATCCATGGTCCTAAATAAATTTCTCCTGCTTTGAATTGTGGATGCCAGGCATTGTGTTTCAGCATCAAAGAAAAGCTGGTTCATCATACAATACCAGTGAAAAGCACACTCAACTCCCTCTCATGTAAAACTACATATTCTATAAAAAGGATTCTATATGAACATGATAAAAACAGAAATTACAAGAACATTTTGCAAATAAATGCATGCTACATCTGAACAGAATCTTTTGTAGAAGTCTGTAGTACACTACTGAGAATTTCTTCTTATAAATGTATCATGATTGTGCAAGATATTATCTTATAGCTAGTCTGAGTCAAAAGTATATGAGCATACTGCTAATTTTGTCATGTTCCTACTGACTCTAAAATTATTTCAAAATTAGAAGCTAAAAGAGAAAAAAAAAAGAATTCTTCTATAATGCTTCCTGGTCCTATAACTTACCAAGACGACAAACAAGCCATCACTTAAAATAACTTTTCCATAGACGTCCTTAACTGTGATAAAAATTCAAATAACCCCTTGTCTGGGGTACATAGCCAGAAACTGATGGGCTACTTCTAAGCCTACCTGTACGTCTGGAGCAAAATGACTTAACTTCTTCAGGTCTATTTATTCTTCCTATGAAGTGAATACACTAATAGTACTTAGTGCTTACCGAATGAATAATCTAGAAAGCTTTGTGTGTTGTCTGGTGTATGGAAAGCACTCAATAAATGTGACAGTTATTAGGAGCACAGTATTGATTGCTATTTGTCTATCCTGCCTGCATGGACAGGCAGAGCTGACCATGTGGCATCCGGTGCATTTCATCACTGATTGGATGAAATATGTGACTTGCTTTTCTGTGCTTGGGGTTCACAAACACAAGCCTTGTTCCAGCATTCTCTCAGAAATATGATTTTCAATTCAGCTACTCTTTTATATTAAAGAAGCACTTTGGCCAGATGGTCCCTGTTCTGGAGTTCCAAGATGACATTAAAAATGAGTGGGCTGAGAGATTTTATTAGTCATTTGCTGGCTTCACAGCAGCCATTTCCATGAAATTATAGGACAATGACAGATTAAAGGAGCTATGCTGAGCTTTGGAAAGCTGGTCCTTTCGTCTGCAAATACTCACAAGGCAGGAATGTAGAACAGGGGCAGTAAATTGGACAGTCACTGCCGGATGATCCTAGGTCCCTTGGCAGAAAAGCTAAGACCTCTCAGGAACTTGGCTCAACAAAAATAGGCCAAAGACAGGAAATACTGCTATGCTTAAGAAATCCTGAAATACCTTAAAATTTTGGTTAGTATTATTCTGTCTGTCGAAGGGAAGTACTTCCTAATGGGCTAATGGAAATTTCCTCAGAGCCAGATCTAAAAGAAACTTAGCATCAAGCCCAGCACCTTAAGAGTTCCCATTGAAGTAGGCCTATCTCTTCAGGTCTTGCTTGGCCTGCCAGGCACCTCCTTAGATTTCATTGCCTGGTACCCTCACTTCTGTCTCCCCTGTTAGCCATCCCTTATATAGTCACCTTCTTCTCACTACTTATACCTCTCTCAGCCCAGCTTCCAGCTCAGGATCTCAGGAGCTAATGATAGAGGTTGTAAAGCTAATAAATATGGAGCTTAACCACCCAAGATCTTGAGCTTAGGTCTTACCTCCCCCAATGGTGATGAGCAAAGAGAGGGCATATTCTCTGCAGCCTCAGTATTTTTACATTCAATAACAAGTTCCTGACATAGTCTACCAGATCCATGTGGGGTTTTTATGAGGCTTAAATGAAACATGTAGAAGTGTCTAGAACGTAGATGCAACTACTCGAGAGACATGAATTTTTTTCCTCTAGTTATCTACTACAGAGCTTCCATGAAAAGCATCTAGGAATTAACAGTATAATTTATGCCGCCACTGGCCCAAATGTCAGCTTAGCTGGTGGGGAACACAATAAAAGGCAAAATGTCTTAGAATTCCAGGGAACATAGCTTGTCAATATTTAATTATACCATGGCCTCCACATGTGGATGCAGCCTATTGAGATTTCTTTTTAAAAGCCAGGTGAATTTTAAACTTGGATTTTCTGCTCTCTCAGAGAAACAGATTTCTGACAGCTACTGATTTTGATTGTTACACCAAGGAAATGTAGAAGTAATTAGTTAATTGGATGGCCTTCTTTCATAATACCCATGTGATATTCAGTTGAATAAATTTGCCTGCTCTTTTCACTTGTATCTTTATTCTGAATCTATTGAGAAGAGACTAGGGAAAGCTTTTTGTCTAGATCCCATGTCTCCTTGAAAGCTTTTATGAGTATTTCCAACGTATGTGACCTCTTTCACCCAAAGAAGAGGCATGGAGGTAACCAGAGTTCAGTTTTCCAAAATATTCTGCATTTCTTTAGCAGCTCTTATAATTTCTAAAAATGATAGAGTCTGCTTTTTGTACTTAAAAAAAAAAAAACAATGACAAGACAAAGGAGAACATTCACAAAGGATTGGAAGGCTGCATTAATTTTAAAATTGCCCTTTTCTTTGAAGCTTTAAGTTCAAAACTAAAGCACCTTTGATTACAAAGCAGAAAGGATTAGTCAACTGTGGCCATCCCCATGGATGGGCTGTGAGTGGAGGCAGAGAAATTGTCAGCGTTTCAAGGATGATTTCTTTGTGGTGCTCCGATCTGTCCTAGCATCTCAGGTTTCTTAGAATACTAACAGGCTTGGTAAAGGAGTGAAGGAGGTGGAGGTAAATAGTGTATGGTGAAAAGGAAATTGTTTGAAGAGGGAAGGAGGGACACAAACGGCCTTATGTAAGAAAAAAATAATCAGGACTCTAGGAAAGCAGGGCAGCATCATGGTTAAGAGCATAAATACCTTGTGTTTTATACATGTTAGCCTTGTGAATTTAAAGCTACACATTAATTTATTACATGTAGCAGAAATGGTGTGATAGTGCTATGATGAGATTGAGAAAATAATTGAGTTATTTCTATGATAAAGTGAGCACCACGGAAATCTTTATTAAACAAAAGTACAACACTCCCCTCCAAAAACAAACAAACAGAAAAACAGTGGTGTGGTACATCTGTAAAACAATCCATCTGTCCACTCCGCAGAGATCTGCGCACAAAGAGTAAATCTTAATGTATGCAAAATTTAAAGACAACAGAAGACTGGGTGGATTTTTTGTCCAAAGAGCACAATTTGGAAAGGTTGGAGCATGGAGGTAACCTTGTAGTAAAGGTAAATTATAACTACTACCTTAGCTAGGCAGAGGATAAGAGAGGTTAGTCAAAATTAAGAGCTAAAGTACTGTGAGATAGCTCAGTGGACCAATGCACCTGCTTAGGCAAGGTTTGGCAAGTACAAGGACCGTGGTTCAATCCACAGCACCACATGCTGTGCCAGCCATAGCCCCAGAACAGGCTAATCTGGCCAGAGTCTGGGCATAGTAGGACACACCTGTAATCCCAGCCCTGAGGAGGCTGAAAGCAGGAGAATCACTATGAGTTTGAGCTGCATAGTGAAACCCTGCAACAACTGAATACATTAAAAAAAATTAAGAGCTGCCAGGGAGATGGCTCAGTGGAATAAGCACATCGCTGGCAAGTGCAGGGGTCTGAGTTCAATCCCTGGTTCCGCAAAAAAAAAAAAAAAATAAATAAATAAATAAATAAATTAAGAGCTAAAACATGTTGATAGAATGGACCCTTGATACAAGTCTATCAAAATGGCCTTTTACCTTTTATACTTAAAACATAACTAATCCCAGTAAAATCATGACAAACAATGTCAAATACATCTCAATTGAATGGCCTTTTATAAAATGTCAGGCTTGTACTTCCTGAAACTATCAGTGTCTTGATAATCAAAGAAAAGTCTAACTGTCACAAGTAAGAGAAGCCTACTGGAGCAGGATTACTAAATATAATGTAGTATCTGAGATGAGGTCCTAGAATAGAAAAAATCATTAAGCAAAAAGCTAAGAATAGCTCATTGAAGGATGGACCTTAATTAGTGATAATGTGTCATATTGTTTTCATTAATTACAACAGATGCATCATCAGTGGGCACAAATGTGTGTTCCTAATGGAAAAGGTGAGTATGACAAATAGTTATTTTTAATAGCACACAATTTTTCTGTAATTTTTTCTTTTAATAGACTGCACAATTTTTCTAAAACTTAAAAATTGCTAAAACTTCTAAATTTTAAAATTGTTCTAAAATTTTAAAATTCCTAAAATGATAAAGAATTAACATTTATTAAAAACTTGCTTTATGATAGTCATTATTAATGTACTGTTTTTTACCACAAAATTACTATTAGAAAAATGCCACTTAGAATGACCTGACCAAACACATGGTCTTAAATTTTAGGATAAATACTGGAAAAATATCGATTTTATTGCATTTTCTTTTTGAAAACAAGAAACTAAACATAAAATTAATTTTAGAAATATATGTTTTGCTTTTTTTATGTGTGTATTTGGTACAGGGTCTCACTATGCAGCTCAGACTTGTAGTGATCCTGTTTTTAGCCTCCCCAGTGCTGGGATTGCAGGTGTGCACCACCACACCGAGACTCGGTTGCTGACTCAGTGTACCCAGGGGTGGGGATGAGGTGCCATGCTATCCTGGGGAGACTGAACCATGTTGTGCTGCCGTTCTTGCCTAAGCAGGCACTTAGTCCACTGAGCTATCTCTCCAGTCTTAAAAATATATTTTAAAAGGTATATTGTAGATGCATAATTACATAGATTATCTTAGAATGTACACAAAACCACTTAATTCAGGTTTCATGTTGTTTATATAATTTTATAAAGAATATGAACATGAATGATAAGGGCCAACAAGTAGCTCAGTGGACTAAGTGCTTGCTTTGGTAAACTCAAGGACTAGGGTTCAACACCCAGCCCCACATGCAGCACTGGCCCCATTTCCAGGGTGTGCTGAACTGGTAACCAAGTCCAGGCATGGTGGCACATGCCTGTGATCCCAGTGCTGGGGATGCTGAAAGCAGGAGGATCACCATGAGTCTGATCTGTGTAATGAGACCCTGTACCAAATACATAAAAAAAGAAAATGAATGGTAGCATAAAATGACAACTCAGAGGCAAAAGTGCTTGCCTGGCAAGCTGCTAGGTTCTGAGTCCAATCATTGGTATCTCAACAACAACAAAAATACTTCTTTATATTATAATCTTAAGGATTTCTAAAATAAGGAGTTTTTTTTTTTTTTCCATTTATTTTTATTTTATTGAAATACAAATGTCAATCAGACAGTTTCAAAACACCATAACCATACAGAGTCGATGAAATAATACATTGCAAACTGTTTTCATATTGTTTTGGTATTGTACAATACTAAAATAAGGAGTTTTTAACACAAAACAGTTATTGACTTTCTCAATTTTCCTAACATTTCTATTCATTTTCTGATGTTCAGGTCATGCCTCATTGGAGAGGTTATCTTCTTATTATACTCATTCACTGTGAATTCTGGACAGGTTGACATATTGGAGTTTATCTTTCTTGCCCTTGACTTCCAGGATAAGTTTGTTCATTATTCTCTGATACCCTTCAATTCACTCTATTCAGTATTACAATCAGTTATTTGAATACCCTTTCCCTCTCAGGAAATGATACTAAGACTATGACAATATCTATGTAAGTTTTAGGGCTTATGTAGCACTTAAAGTTGTTCCTTGTCTTCAGTGAATGTGCATCTTCCATTTATAAACTATAAGCCAGTAACAAAACCTACCATTCTGCCTGCAGAGTGCTATTGTGAGGATACAGAAGCCTGAAGTTTCTGCCAGCTGGACCCTGAGTTTCAAAAACACTTTCCTGGTGTTCAGAAGCACCCTTATACTGAACCTCTGCTTCATTACCTAGAACAGGGAGAGATTCAAACTTCAGAAGAGAGGGCTTGTCAGTGCATTTCAACCTGTATGGCAACTCTTATCTGTGACCACTGTAGTGCAACACTGAGAAGGATTCTGAGACTATATCTAGGACCAGTGAAAGAGGCCGACATGTTGAACTAGAAATGTGAGTCTTGGTTTATTTCTGTTTAGGAACAGGTGGTTCATTATCTATTGTTCCTACAAATGGCCACCAGCAATTTCTTGGCCTCTGTTTATGCATGTAGAAGAGAAAAAGTCAATTTCTCTTCTCCTTGAATTTGGGCTAGCATTTATGACTTGCTTTGAAAAGTAGAAATTGACTGAAGTGATTATTGTTTCTGAAGCTATGCTTTAAAAGTGATCTGCAGTTTCTACTGCTTCTTGAAGCCAGCTTTTATCTAAGAAGTCCGCCTAACTCAAACTGCCATGCAGTAAGGAAGACAGAATTTGGCACATGAAGACATAAGCCAGTAATATGGAGTGCCTCAGTGAATGTTTTACTAGAGAAACAGATGATAACACAAGGTGTACAAATGGATAAGGAATGCCAAGACTGGCTTACAATGGTCACCCACAGAGTTGGATGAGGAAGCGCGCAGAGGGTGTCTGTATTCTGGAGACTGAAGGTTTCAGTCCCAGGACTGGATTTCACTGCAGAGTCTTGTGCAAGTCAGTATCAGGAGGCTGATGGGTCTGTGACAGAAGGCTGAAGAGTCTATGCCAGAAGGAGAGCCAAAGAGCGTGTGCTGGAAGCCAGGAGATGGCCGCCAAGCTGAAGGCCAAGTCTGGAACTCCTTCAAAGAGCAGAAGTGAGTCTGTCCTCCCTCATTTCTCCTTGAACTGAGCCACCCTAGGTCTATACCTTAAGGTGCAAATTGCTGAGCTGATTTAATCAAGCTTCTAAGCTTTTCAAATTGCCCCAATCAATCAGGCATTACATGGATATCACACAGATGCCTGTCACATGACAGCAGCCTTATTGGACCTTTAAGCCTAGGGCAGGCACCAGCTGAATATAATTGATTGACACTAAATGACCATGTAGAGTTAAACCAGACTATGGATTCTACCCCAATTCCTTCCCTACTGAATCATGGCAACCAGTAAATTTTTTGGCAGTGGGATGATTTGTAACAGCCAACAAATCAAACATAATACTTTCATTACACTATCATATTATTTTTGTTTATTTTTATTATATTTATTATATGCTACATTTATATACTATATTTTAATTTATTATTATTATTATTATTATTATTATTGAAGAACAAATAGCAATGAGACAGTTTCAAGACAAATTAACAGGACAGATTCGATAAATTAATATATTGCAAAAGGTTTTTATAATGTTTTGGTGTTGTACAAGGTGCATACATGATATTATACTTACAGACTTATAGCAGATGCCTCTAATCAGTGAATGGAGAATGTAGCTATATACTTATTTTTTATAGCTGAATTATAACACAGATTCAATAATTAATACTTTCTACCTTGTTATCTCCCTAGTGTTTGTCCATAGTATGAGAAGCCAACATAATATCTTGTCCAACCACTATTAGTATAAATCTTGCTTCTCATAGAATTATGTAGAAGCATGGCATATTTATCCTAACTGTACTGTTTATAGACACACATCATGATTCTTCCTTTGTATACCCCATTTTTTTTGTCTTGACCTGTTAAAGATGAGCACTCCATTGTCATTAAACCAATTTAGGTGCCTGAACTCAGTGACACAATCCAACACAGTGCAGCATTCCACAATAATAGTGAGTTATCTGAAGAAGTTGTTGACTATAGCCATTTACAGCTCAACTTATTATTATGGTCCCACGTTATATACCTCAGTTTTATACTTTTCTGCTGGCTGGTTAAGACCGAGATAGATCAAGCCCTATATACCAAACGATGTACCTTTTGTTTCTGATGAGGTCAGGGAAGTCCTCTCAGGATTTATTTTGTAATCCTGTACCTTACTCTGTAGGTCCTTTGTCTGTGTCGGCCACGCAGATGAGTCACAGCCAATGCTTGACCAGTTTGCCCTTTGTGAGAGCCTGAGAGAAAGTTTTCTCTCCATGTGACTCTCCCCAGGCACACTATACATCATCAATCTCTTTCCTCTGTGGCTCCATAATTTCCCTGCTCAGAAAATTTGGGGCACAACTGAGTTTCATGATGTTACAATACAGGTTCTCCTATGCCCTGAGTCTTCACTGACCTAGAAAGGCTAGGGCCAAAATGTTGGCTGGCCTTGTGGCTCATCTATTTCTCCACCTCTGACTTGTGAACTTAGGTTGTTAACCACCCAGTAGAAAAGCTGATTAGTACCCTGCAGCATATGCCATTCAGTTTGCCCTAACTATCTGACTCAATTGCTTTTAGCTCTTGTTGTACATTTCTATTTGTATCTCTTCTTTTGACTTCTTATACTAGGGAGACAATATGATATTTTTACATGTGTGTCTCGTTTATTTCACTTACGAGTACATGTTCAAGTGGCATCCACTTCAATATAAATGCTTCAAGTTTATCATTCTTTATAGCTGAGTAATACTCCATTATATAGAAATACCACATCTTTTTCAAACATTCCTCATGTGATGGACATCTTGGTTGTTTCCATGATTATGCTATCACAAATTGTGCTGCTATAAACATAGGTACACATATATCACTACAACATACTGTTTTCAGTTCCTCTGGTAAAGTTCCCAGTAGGAGGATAGCTGACTTGAATGGGATTTCTAGTCCTACTCTTTTGAGGAGTCTCCACACTGACCTCCACAATGGTTTACCAGTCTACATTCCCACCAACAGTGGAGAAGTGTTCCCTTTTCCCCATAACCTCTCCAACATTTGTTGTTGGTTGATTTCCTAATGATAGCTATTCTTTCTGGAATGAGATGGTATCTCAGTGTTGTTTTTATTCGCATTTCATGGATGGCTAGCGATGTGGAGCATTTTTTCATATATTTATTCGCTTCTTTAATTTTGTCCTCGGAGAAGTGTGTATTCATCTCAGATGCCCATTTCTGAATTGGGTCTTTAAATTTGAGGGCCCTGTTATATCTTAGTTTTTTATATATTATAGACAGCAGACCTTTGTTTGATTGCTTATTAGTTAGGATTTTTTCAAAATTTGTGGATTGTCTTTTCACTTTGTTGACAATTTCTTTTGATGTGCAGAAACTCCTCAAGAAGAGTTGATCCCAGTTGTTGATTCTTTCAAGTGTTTCCCGTGAAAATATGTTTGTTCATGAACTCTTTACCTACCCCTATGTCTTCAAAAGTTCCTCCTACTTTCTCTGCCAGGAGATTGAGTGTTTCTCTTTTAATGTTTAGATAATTAATCCATTTTGACTTTAGCTTAGATAGAGCTGGGTCAAGTTTTAGTTTTTGGCATGTAGAAATCATGTTTTCCAGCACCATTTGTTACAGAGGCTATCTTTCTTCCAGTGAGTATGTTTGGCTCCTTTGTTGAAGATCAGATGACTGAGTGTGTTCATAGATGCCTCTGTGTCTTCTAATCTATTCCATTGATCCTCAGGTCTATTTCATTGCCAATACTGTGTTGATTTTATCACAGCGGCTTTGTAGTATAATTTTAAGTCAGGAACTGCGATGCCTCTTGCCTTGTCTTTATTGGCCAAGATTGCCTTTGCTATTCTAGGTCGTTTGTGGTTCCAAATAAGTTTTAGGAATGATTTCTCTAGTTCTGGGAGGTATGTTGGTGGCAGTTTGATAGGGACTGCATTAAATCTGTATAGCAATTTTGGGGGTATGACCATCTTCACGATGTTGATTCTTCCTATCCAGGAGCATGGCATATCTTTCCATTTTCTGAAATCCTCTATAATCTCTCTTCTTAGGGTGTTGTAATTTTCCATGAAAAGATCTTTGACTTTCTTGGTTAAGTTGAATTCCAAGATATTTCATTTTCTGCGGTGTTATTATAAAAGGTATTGTTTCCCTTTCAGTGTGCTTGTTATCTGTATAGAGGAATGCTATTGACTTTTGAGTAATGACTTTGTATCCTGCTATACTACTGAATTTCTGTATCAGTTCTACTAGTTTCTTAGTGGAATTTTGGGGGTCTTCTAAGTAAAGTATCATGTCATCTGCAAATAGTGATAATTTAACTTCTTCTTTACCTTTTCTTATTCTTTTTGTTTCTCCCTCTTTTTTAATGGCTGTTGCTAATGATTCCAAACTATATTGAATAGGAGGGGTAATAGAGGACATCCTTATCTTCTGCCTGATTTAAGAGTCAAATATTTCAGTTTTTCCCTATTTAGGATTATATTAGCTTTTAGGTTGTCATAGATGGTTTTTATCAAGTTAAGGTAGAGTCCGTCTATTCCAATTTTCTGTAGGACTTTGAACATGAATGAGTGTTGGACTTTGTTGAAAGCTTTCTCTGCATCAATTGATATGATCATGTGGTTTTTAGATTTCAGTCTATTAATATAGTGTATTACATTTATAAATTTTTGAATATTGAACCATCCTTGCATCCCTGGGATGAATCTTACCTGGTCATGATGTATGATCTTCTTGATGATTTGCTGTATTCTATTTGCTAGGATTTTATTGAGTATTTTGGCATCTATGTTCATGAGGGAGATAGGCCCGTAGTTCTCCTTTTTGGTTATGTCATTCCCTGGTTTTGGAATCAGTATAATACTTGCCTCCACAAATGATTTTGGGAGGACTGCTTCCTTTTCAATTTCATTGAAGAGTTTGAGGAGTGTAGGGATTATATCTCCTATAAATTTCTTATAGAATTCAGCTGTGAATCCATCAGGACCTGGACTTTTCTTTGTCGGTAGGCTTTTTATTACGTTTCTTATTTCATTGGCTATTATTGGCCTATTGAGAGTTGTTCTATCTTCTTGGTTCAGTTTTGGTAATTTGTACCTTTTGAGGAATTGATCCATTTCTTCTGTGTCTTCTGTTCTCTGAGCGTAAAGATAATCTTCTGAATTTCCGCTAGGTCTGTGGTGATTTCACTCTTTTCATTCCTTATTTCATGTACTTGAACTTTTTCTTTCCTCTTTTTGATGAGGTTCGCTAGAGACTTATCAACTTTATTTAGTCTTTCAAAGAACCAACTTTTTGATTCGTGGATTTTTTGACCTTTTTTTTCATCTCAATTGAATTAATTTCTGCTCTAATCTTTATGATTTCTTCCCGTCTTTGCACTCTGGGTTTCATTTGTGCTTCTTTTTCTAGATGTCAGAGGTGCAACATTAGAGTGTTTATTTGTTCCCATCCTGTTTTCCTAATGTGTGAGTTCATAGCTATGATTTTTGTTCTAAGAACTGCTTTCATCGCATCCCATAAATTCTGATAAGTCGTGCTTGAATTTTCACTGAATTGTAGATATCATTGAATTTCTTGTTTAATTTCTTCTATGTGAGTAGGGTATTGTTTAATTTCCATGAATTTAACGGGTTTTTCTGGTTTCTTTTGTCATTTATTTCCAGTTGCATTGCACTGTGGCCAGATAATATGAATGGGGTAATTTCTGTTTTCTTGCATATACTTACACATGACATCTGGACTAATTTGTAGTCTATTGTGGAAAATGACCTGTGTGCAGCTGAAAAAAATGTATGTTCAGCTGTGGCTGGGTGGAACACTCTGTGTATGTCCACCAGGTCCATTTGTCCCAGTGTGGTTCAGTTCTGCTACTTCCTTGCTAATTTTTTGTCTGGTTGATCTATCTTTTTGAGATAAGGGGGTGTTAAGGTCTCCTGTTAAGACTGTGGTCTTAGATATTAGGTTTTTGATGTCCATTAAGATTTGTCTTACATAGTTGAGTGCTTCTGTGTTTGGTAGTTAGATATTCATGACTGTTACCTCTTGCTCTTGAATTTTTCCTCTGACCAATATGTAGTCGCCTTCTTTGTGACTTTTGATCCTTCTTGGTTTGAAGTTAAGACTGTCGGAGAACAGAATTGCTACTCCTGCTTTTTTCTGAGGTGCTGGGGCATGTACTATTGGCTTTCATCCTTTGACTTTGAGCCTGTGGATATCCTTTTGAGTTAACTGTATTTCTTGTATACAGCATATTGTTGGATTTTGTTTCCTAATCCACTGTGCCAGTCTATTTCTCTTAATTGGTGAATTGAGTCCCTTTACATTGATGGTTATAATTCAAATGTGTTGACTTATGTTTGTCATGACATTTACCTGCTGTTGTTTACTCCTTTGTATCCTATGTTTAACTGTCTATCCTATTTATTGGGTTCCTTCTGTTCTCATTTGTGAAGTTCTGGTCATTGTGGTCTCTCTAGAACATCTTTCAGCAATCTGTGAAAGGATGGCTTTGTCATCAAGAAATTCTTTAGTTGTTCTTTGTCGTGGAAGTATTTCACTTCTCCATCAAACTTGAAACAGAGTTTTTCAGGGTATAATAGTCTGGGCTGGAATTTGTTTTTGTACAGGACTTGAAGAACTCTGTTCCATGCTCTCCTTACCTTCATGGTTTGTGTAGAGAAGTCGGCTGTAATTCTGATGGGCTTTCCTTTGAATGTGATCTGCTTCTTCTCTTTAACAGCTTTCTGGATATTATTTTTCTGTTGAATTTCTGGGATCTTGACTATTATATGCCTCGGTGTGTTTTTACTTGGGTTGAAGTTATTTGGTGTTCTGCCTGCTTCAGTTACCTGAATGTTGGATTGTTTCCTCCTATTTGGGAAGTTTTCTGTGATTACTTCTCCCCAAATTCTTTTCATGTCATTTGTATTGACTCCTTCATTCTCACTGATGTCAATTATGCTCACATTATTCATCCTGGCATCATCTTGTAGGTGATGGATTATTTTTTCCTGCATTCTCGCTGTTCTAAAGAGATCCTTAATCACCTTTTCACTAGCTCCACCAGCATCTATAAGATCTGAAACTCTATCTATGCTTTCACTCAAATGGTTTTGTAGACTTTTTGTTGAATATTTTTAGTTCTTCTCTATCTCTTTGACTTTGTTTCATGTGTTTTATTTCTTTTCTGTAGTGCTCATTCAAGGAATCCATCATATTTCTCATCTCCTCTATTTTTTTATTCATGTCTTCTTTAGAGGTAATTATTAATTCTTTTTCTTCAGAGTTTCTTCCAAGTTGGGTTTCCTCTGTATATTTCCAGACTTGTTTCTATATTTCAGATGCTATGATTTCAAATAATTCTTTTTTTTCAAAGAATTCTTTTTTTGATTTCAGAAATTATTTCTGCTTTGAGTTTCTCATGACCTTTCTGCTGTTGTTTCTTTGCTTCAGATGCTGTTAATTCATATATTTCAGCTGGAATAGTGCTCTCTACACTTGTTCTGAGTGAGTATTGGTTTTTCCCCTGATGTTTCTGGATTTAATTCTTTATTTCAGATGCTATGTATTGAGATATTTCTTTTTTTATTTGAGGAATTAATTCTCATCTTAGTTCCTCTATACCTTTCTGCTGTTGTTCCTTTGCTCCTGTATCTGTTAATTCATTAATTTCAGCTATGCTAGTGTCCTCTTCACTTACTGGTGGACTCAAGGCCTGAGATTGCATTTTTGTCCTTGTCTTTGTCATTTTGTATAGCACTGACCTCTAACATTTGGTGTAGAGCTTTGGTGCAGCTATAACCTTAGTGTATAATGAGATTAGGATGCCAGACTATTAAGTTTGAGATTATCCAGTTATGCCTGGCCTGTATCTAGCTGTTGTATTGTGTTCCTTTTTGCTACAGCTCCTGTGGTTTCCCCTCTGTTGGTTCACTGGTCAGGCGAGCACCAACCAAACAGGGATGCAGAGCGAGTAGTGAAAATTCCCACTATCTTGGCTGGCTTGGGGCGAGGATCCAGAAAGTTGCCAGAGTCAGTCCTGGTGTCTCAGGCAGGTCTCTCTTTAGGTGGGTGGGCCTGGGCTTTGGTGGGTCCACTGGGCTCCCAAAAGAATAGTGATGTTCTTATTCACCAGGTAGGCTGCGCCAAGCTCTGCTGGGTCTGGGGCTGAGGGCCATTACCAGAGAATGCTGGGAAAGGTCCCTCCAGCACAGTGGGCCTGGAGCCCTCACTCACTGGCCAAGCTGCGCTGGGTCTCGGGCCACGGGTGGGACCGGTGATTGCTGGGAAAGGTCCCTCCAGTGTGGCAGTCCTGGAGCTTTCACTCATAGGCTGAGCTGCGCTGGGTCTGGGGCTGCGGGGTGGGCTATACTATATTTTATTATGTTAATCTGCCATCTCTAAATGAAAAGTAAAAATGATCTCCTAAATTCTGATTCTAGATAATAGTAGTATTTAATTGGTGGTTTAGGGACAGAAATTGGTATGTTTTAAAAGCCTTATTGTTGAAAGCTGGGGACATAGTTTAGTAGAATAAGCACTTGCCTGGCAAGTGCAGGGTCCTGAGTTCAATTGCTGGTACTGCAAAAAAATTAATTAACTAATTAAAACTAATTAATTAAATAAAAGTCTTATTGTTATAGGCAGCTAAGTTAGGTAGAAATATTGTAGGTAGTCATACAGGGCCAAGCCCTCAAGGAGACAATATGGAAGACAAGGTGACTTTGCAACTTTGGAAGAGACAGAGCTTTCCAGGCAAAAAAGTAAACAAATGCAGCCACATACTTCCCTAGGGATGGGCGTCAGGGATTGATATTCTAAGTAGGTAACAATCACCTTGAAAGAGCCCGAAAGAGTCACCCAATTCCCAACAGGAACAGACCCTGTCCCATAGTCATGCCCACTTGCTACATGACTTGCTTTGTCATTTGATTCCAAATAATCAATATTACTTGAACAATTGTACATGTAATCTTATGGACTGACCATTGTTTTGTCCTATCTTATGTATGAGTTCCTCTGTTTTCCACCTTAGTCCACTTCACCACATGGTTTTGCTCCATAAAACCCCTAGAATAGGCAGCTTTCCTGGCAACCCACTTGGGTCAATCTCCTTTCTGTTTCTTTCTTGGACAGAATCTCTTTCTCCCAGAAAATATTTTGCACTTCCCCTCCACTTGTGCCTAAAATACATTCTTCAGTTGTAGAGAATATGCCTTTCAGGTTGGGAGTTTCATTCCCCTATATCATTATTACATTGTTATATAGAATTATGCAGACCACTGATCTAGCCAGAATCCTGAATGTTATGCTTTGAGTCAGAAAATGAAGCAGCAACAGTGTGATTAGATTTTTAGGAACTGGGTTTAGCTAGATAAACAAAATAAAATGGTACAAAAATTCCATTTTAATAGTCATCTACAACATACTGCATTGAAGATCAATGACAAAAAGATATATGAAAAGCATTCAGAAATCAGAGGTAAATAAGTGAAACAACAAAAGAAAGAAGAGTGCTTTGTTTTAGATTTAACTCCTAAATTATGGCCTACTGTTTTCTCGATTGTAACATAATTTGTTTTGCAATCAAAAAATATACTCTGTGTGTGTGTGTGTGTGTGTGTGTGTGTGTGTGTGTGTGTTTTCCCCCTCTGGTACTGTGCGTGTATTTTTGATAGTGGTGTTGTTTGTTTCTTTTTTGTCAATATTTTCAGAATTGCTTTTTGTGCTCCAGGTCCCTTTTTAACAAAAATTTGCATAACAAAAGAGTCAATGGTTCTTGATGTAAGACTTGGAGAGAGAAGTTTAAGAGTCTCAGATGTGTGGACCAGCACTGTTTGGTATTTTTGTATTACACTGGAAGTCATTAACGGTGTAGGTATGCCAAGCCACACCACCAACTTTGAAATATTTGCTGTAGTGGAGATGTCAACGTTTTATTCACATTGGCAGGGTGTAACCTCAACTACTGTCTACTGACACATGGCACTTTGCCTGCCTTTTAAGCCACTTATATCTTTGCTTTAAGCAAAGTGTATTCTGTCTCTATCGCTACATAATTGTCAAGTGCTTGAATCTAAGCTTCAAAAAAAGAAAGAGGAACAGAGAGAGGAAGAGAAAGAACTGGATTTCACTAGACTATGTATGCCTTTGAAGCTTTGCATTTCAGAAACTGAAATAAGAGTCTCCAGTGGTTTTAATTATAATTGTTGCTGTGCGGCCCTCCTGTTTTTCAGGGCTCCTCACATCTGACCACGTGTGTGCCTAGCTGAATAGCGCTGATTAGTGAATGAATGAGACACAGAAAGGCCTAGAGGTCTTTCAGCCCCTCCACTTTCCGGGAGCACAGGCACACCCCTGAACCAGGCACATTCAGCCTTTGGATACCTTAATATGAAATACTGTCATCGCTCCAATTTCCACTCATGTGGATTCTTCCTGGCTTCAACTCAGTGACCTAATTCTCTAATTTTCCCCCTCTGAGAACATGTTTCTTTCTTAAGTTCCTTTTTTTTCCGTCCCTGAAATCTACACCATTCGCTACCCCTTTCCTTTTGATTTTTTGATTCAGCCTGAATGGACCTCACCATTTGTAATTAGCCTGAATCCTTGAGGGAGGGATAAGGGCTCTTCTTAGGAAGTAGCTAGAATAAAGCAAGATCTTTTCAGAATAAGGAAGAGAAACCAGGCCCATGTAAGCCGATTAAATCTCTCTTTGGTTTTTCATCTATTGTGAAGCACCAAATTCTGATGAGGGCCTATTCTGTATGTCATTTTAGAACTTCAACGGACCATACCACATATACGCAGCTTGTTAGCCCAGCTATACTCTGTGATGTACTCTCTTGGGCCAAATCAAGAGCAGAAATATACATCATGCAAATGCTAGGCTAGCAGCTCTCTGTGTGTTTTTTCTATCTCATTCCTTTCTGGGTGTCCATACAAACTGAACTTTGCCTACTGTTGGGTGACAAAGGATCTGTATTTCATTTCTATTAATGTCATCTTGAGCTAATTTTGCCATGTGTTAGTAGGTCCACTAAGTCCTCGTAAATATGATTGCTATGAAAGAATTTTAATGTTTCCTGTGTTTTAATAGTCATTTTTCCCCAATATTGTAGCCATGACTCATGCTGCATCCTCTGTTCATTCATATTCTAGTTATGTTATCCCAATTAGTCTCCACAGTAACCTGAGGAGTAATTATTGATATCTCTATTTTACAGATGAAAAATCTGAAGCTTGGAGTTAACTATTGCAAATAGCCTTAAGGAGCATAGTTAGTGTCAGAGCTCAGATTAAAAACTCTGGACTCTTTAGCTCAAAGCTTCTAATTTATTTGCTACACTAAACTGATATTTTAAAATGCACTATTTATTTCAAGTTTTTAAACAAGGAAAAAGGAGAAAGATGAAATTAAACAAGGGAAGGGAACGTGGCCATGTTCTGCTTGTGCGTAGTAAGTGGATAATTTGTGGAAGGAAAAGATGGTGGCTGTTCAAAATTATTTAAACCTAGAGTAGGGCAGAGAAAGACTTGATGTGCAGAGTCAGTTCAGGGTAGAAAGCATGTTATCTGATTGCTCTATGGGTCCAGGAATAGGCACGGGCAACATCATGATTGAAAATCATGAACTTGAGCTGGCCATATAGCTCAGAGGACTAAAGTACCTGCTCAGGCAAAGTGCAATGACCAGGGTTGGATCCCTGGTGTGCCATGCTGGCCCCATCCCCAGGGCACACTAAGAAGGCGATTGAGACTGGGTGTGGTCATGCACTCATGTAATCCCAGTGATTGGAAGGCTGAAAACAGGAGGATCACTACCAGTCCGACCTGTGTAGTAAGACCCTGTAGACACTGCAGACTCTACCGATAGGATGGTGCCTCTCTCTAATGACCACAAATCACTGAGCAGACGTGCAGTCCCCTTCATCTAATGGAAGTCACTAGTGCTTTGCAGAAGATAATGCTGTCTTCTAGTTAGCACAGAAGCCATCTTTAGTCTAATAAATCGTCTCTTGTCTCATTAATAATAAGAAAATGAAAGGTGATATAAAGACAGGACAGAGTTTACTTCATGTATATTTTCACACCTCCCTCCAGGCACTAAGACATAGTATTTTACTCCCTTATGTGTGTTTTGGTGTATCTTTTACATATTAAATGAAAATCTATACAATTATTATTAGTGAGATGCTTTAAAATCATCACTGATTTGATTAGTTGGGCAAAATTGGTAGTAGTAATATGCTTTTTTCCATTTGATTGCTTTGTTGACAAACACAGTTTAGACCAAAGAGTCATAGTTAAATAGTCTACCATTATTTTAACACAAAGAACACCAGGAATAAACTGCTCTCTGACGTGCACCACATGATTATTTACATGCCTGAAGGACAATTTATGAGGAACTTCTGGGCTTAATCACTGATAAAGCTCCCAGTGTTGAAAGAGCTGAATTTCTGAAGCCACTATTGCTGAGAATTGGCTGACTGGCCTAAACATAATTTCTAGGAGGAGCGTGGGTGAAATCATAGGTGACCATGGCGTTTGGTCAATGGACCCTCAGGTATCTATGGGAAATGTAATTTCATTTACCTTTGAAGTTTGTGTTGAGAGGTCTATTCACTTTTGTGACCATGACATTGAGATATTTTTGTAATTTCCCATAGCTTAAGGGCTTTCTATGGTGCATTAAGTATCTACCATGTTTAAGTAGCATTATAGTCTATTAAACCTATGACCCACAAAATAGGAAGCTCAGTAGGCACAAAAGGGTGATTTTTAAGAGTACTTTTTCTATAATGTCATTTTTCTTCAAAATAGAAAAAATATTCCTATTAAAGAAAAGAACAGATATTCTGGTTCTTGGGATCATTGACAAATAGAATGGAAAAATGAAAAACACTCTGCTGCCCATATCTAATTTCCTCTGTTGCATGTTTTTTGTTTGTTTTTTTTAATAGCAAATATGTCCAGATATGTGTATGGCATAACTTAGTCAAAACATTAATAGTCATTGCCTTGGAATCTATGACTTATTTCTTTCCATGATGACGTTTGACTGTGCCTGTGTGTCAAATATCCAAAAGAAACATCCTCATTGTAAGAAAAATGTTAACCAGAGCACTCCAATATTGCTCGGATTGGTTGGTGTTCTGAAATGACCCACCCAGCACTCATACAGACTTCTCCTTATATTGGATACATAAAATAAAATATGCCAGGTCATAGTAACTAACTGCACTCACCAACCTGTTACTCACAGAGGCAAGGATGACAGGTTTTATCTCTGAAGTAAGAGTACTTTTTGAAAATGCATTCTCATAAAAACATCACTTAACTTTTAGAATTGCTATTTCAGATCCTTATGTTACTTTTTAAATGAATTATAAAAAAATCACTTGAATTATCATACAATAATCTGTGCTTTTGTGCCTTCATACTCAGTGATCTAAGGGCCAATGACTCAAATAATCAGTTTGACAAAGAGTAAATTCATCAATTTCAACACTATTTAGATCCTAAAGTAAATCACTGTATTGAATCTGATTTCTAAATACTTGATGTAAAAAAAGATAGGGAAGTAGGAATTTGGGATCTTTTCTTATAATGATGAAGAGTTGATTACGTCTGGACTTTAAAAGAAAGTAGAAGATACAATTTTTATAGAATTGCATGCCAAGCACACCCATCTATTGCAGGAGAGAAAATGTCCTAACTATTCCAATCCTCACCGTCCTCTGCAAAGTCAGATTGGCTCTGTTGTGTGACCCCCTCGCTGTATGTAGCATAGAAATATTTAAGTATGATTTCAAGATACAGGAGTCTTTAGGGTACAACCCCAAATATCTGTTGTCTGCCAAGATAGAAGAACATATAGGACATCTTCCATCCTCCTTTTTAAATTCTATTCATTAGTATTACTGTCTCTAATCTTTACAATACAAGTACTTATTCTCTTTTTGTTTTGTTTTGAGACAAATCTTGCTGTGGAATTCAGGCTGGCCTTGAACTCATGTAGCTCAGGCTGGCCTCGAACTTGCAATGATCTCCCAGAATCCACCTTCCAAGTGCTTGGTACAATATCTATGATCATTTCTGCAAACACTTTCTTTCTTTCAGTACAACTGCATACTCATTTAAGAAGCACTTAATGAAGCTTACAATGTACCTAGTGCTGTGCTGTGCAAAGGATGATTAGAAATTAGAACATGGCTCTGTGTTGAAACTGCTCACACATTAGTTGAAGACACAAAGCTATAAACCAATATTACAGTGGCGAATGTGTTCTAGTGTATAAAATATTTCTGGATCTCAGAGAAAATGAGGCACCTTTTGCACACTGCCCACTCATTCTGTTACATATACTTCAGAGAGGCTTTCATCTTTTTCACTCTCCAGAATGTTCTTGGCAGAATGCGCAATAGCTCCCTCGTTGCTATTGGGTCATGTCTCGGCCCTCTACTTGCTCAGTGTGTTTGCAGTATTTCACGCAATTGTTCTTTTCCTCATTCCTGAGAAATTTTCTTCACTTGACTTCCAGGGTGTCTTCCTTATTTCACCTTCTGTTGCACTGGCCATTTTTTAGGTGCTCTTTGTTGGCTTTTCTTTATCTGTCCAACCTCAAAATAGCAGTTCAATCTCTGGCCTTTCCTCTTCTTATTTCTTCCTAAGTGAATTCTACCTCATCTCATGCTGTTAGCAATCATCCGTTGCAGACAAGTCCTGAATATCAACCTCAGGCTATGACATTAGCATGGAATTTCAAATCATTTATCTAACTGCCAACTTCACTTAGAGAGGTCCAATGGACATTTCAAACATAACATGTAAAGAAAAAATTTTTTTTTCTGTCAATTTCTAAGCAGTCTGTTTCCTCAGACAGTCTTCACTATCCTAGCAAGTGGGAACTCCATTCTTCTTAACTTGTCACTATCCTTGATTTTTCATTACTTTTGCACCTTTCTTTTCAGCTGTGTCTTTAAAATAGATTCAATATCTGACAACTTTTAACCTTTCTACTCCATATCATTTGTCATCTGGATGACTGTGATAGTCTCTTATTGGTCTCTCTACTTTTACTTTTGTTTTCTAGTGTCATGTGTTACATATGACAATCAGAGTGAGTCCATAAAACTGTAAGCCAGGAAGGATCCCTCTCACTCTCATTTTAAAAAGATACCAAAAATCCTTTTCAAATCCTCAGAAATCTTGTCCATGGCTATCATCTCGGTTTCATCTGCCCTTCATTTACTACACTCCAGTGGTGGCCTCTTTTCTTTTCCTGAAATATATTAATGCCTCACATGGGGCGCTTTTCAGTGAGTGTTTCTCCAGCTAGAATGCTTGCCTCGCTTCCAATATCCATTCAGCTTGAACTCATACATTATCTTCATCTCTGCCTTTTTAGCATCTCATCTAAGTGGCCTTTCTTGACTACTCAGCTTAGAATACCCCTTCTCCTTTATCTGTTAACCTACCTCCACCCGTAGTGTATTATTTTGTTTGCTGCTTATTTACTATTTGGCATCTCTAGGACTTACATTCTGTAATAGTAGAAAAATGTCTCTTTTTTCAATATTGCATCTTTAGATCATAGGGCAGTATGAGGAATGCAATAATTTTTCAGTGAGTAATAATTTTAATTAATTAATAGATTTGAACTTAGAAATGAAAGGGGAAAAGGTACAAAGCAGAAGAAACTAGAACCTACAATTAGACAAATTTGATCTAGGGCTGGAGAGATAGCTCAGTAGAGTAAGTGCCTGCCTGGCAAGCGCAGAGTCCTAAGTTCAGTCCCCAGTAACTCAAAAAACATACATAAATAGATAATTTGATCTATTTAAAATAGTAGTTCACAAGGGCCGGCGGTATAGCTCAGCGGACTAAGCGCTTGCTTAGGTAAGCACAGGGACCAGTGTTCGATCCTTGGTTCCCCCAGCCGCGCCGGCCCCACCTTCGGGTGCGCTGAGCCGGTGATGCAATCCAGGCGCGGTGGCGCACGCCTGTAATCCCAGCACATGGGAGGCAAAAAGCAGGAAGATCGCTATGAATGTGGGCTGCATGCATAGTGAGATCCTGCACCAAAAAAATAGAAAAAGATAAAATAGTAGTTCACAAACTATAGAGCCTAAGGGCCAAATGCAACCTGCTAACTGTTTTTTGTAAATCAAGTTTTATTGAAACATAACTATGCTCACATCTTTGTAATTGCCCATAAGTGCTTTTTTTTTTTTTTTTTTTTTTCTTACAAGAGTAGGGTTCAGTAATGTGAAAGAGACCACATGGATGCAAGGGCAAGGGTAAAACAGTTATAATTTGGTTTCTATATCAAAAATGCACATCCTTGGTCTAGAGAGTAGAGTATATGGTAAGTATGGTGAGAAGATGGAAAAGTAGGTTATGGCAAGCTGGGAGAGATTTATTTGAGGTCAAATTTGAGAAATAGGACAAGATGAGGAGACAAGGGACACTTTTCAGGCAAGAGAATCCCTGAAAGGAACTCTGTGTAATATAGGTGTATAGAAAAGACTGTTATGATATTTCAGTCAAATCCTAATGAGAGCTGTGGCCAAAGCTTAGACCTTAAGTCACTATCATGTCCAAGATTAGGTGTTTAAAACCTGCTTTAAGTAGGAATCAAATATGGTACAAAGCCATCTGCTTCTTCCAGCTAGGTGTTACTTTAGAAATGACCTATTGCTCATGGAATGTGGTATAGAATGCTCCAGATGTCTTATCTGGGTGATTTCTACAGCCCTAGAAAGAGGACCTGTGTTCTAGGGTCATCCAGAAGTTTGTGTTTCCTCAAGTTTGTTGGTCCTGCATTAGGAAACTGCTAACATTTGAAAGTCATGTGAATAATTTCTGTAGAGGGTGATGAACAAAATTATAAATTTTCAGTGGTTTGACAGCTCATCAGAAGTTTTCCAAGTTCTGTCTCTAACCCATGTGGATCAATTTTAGACCTCACTACTGGGAAAGGTCAAAAGACTGCTGCTAAGTCTTGCTTTCACCGAGACTGGATTTCACAATAAAGCTGCCTTTCTCCTGGTGTCTTTGCTTCTCAGGATTTTTGTCCCAGACAGACTATAAATAAGGGAAGGAATAATCTGGTCTGCCCTAGTGCAGCTGTGGCATTTGGGTTTCATTTAATAGATCCCAATGTGCCTACTTGGGTTTGGGACTAGGCTTTGGCCTGAATTTTTCACCATGTTTCAAGTGTGTAGAAGCACCATGAGCCAAGTTTCCATTTGTATATACTGAATCACTCAGCCAGAAGTTCATTACTCTTGCAACAGCTCATGTTGTTTATTGGCTTCTGCCTTTAAAAAAATTCAAAGTATGGGTTAACTGAAAACTGATAAGTTATCATTTCATGAAGGAAGTGGAAACTTCCAAAACAGACAGCAGTAGAGGCCAGAGCAAAAGAAACAGAACTTTGATTTCTATGGTAGCCTTCGGGCCCATTCTTCCTCTTGACTTTTCAGCAGATCAGAGGGTTTTTTTTATTTAATTTAATACTCCAATTTTCAGGGAGGAGCCAGACCAAGCTTTTGAGGCATTATCTGCCTGGAATGTGATGAATTAATTGCAGGCTTCATTTTGTAGGAGTTGATATCGATGATGGGGTGCTAGCTCAGCCCTTTTGAAAACAACAGACAGAGGTGGCTTCAATAATTACATTAGGACCGTGGATGTGCACCCGCCTTGGGGATTTGGAGTTCGGCTTAATCAAATCTGAATTTGACATTTCACAGCCCACGCCAAGGATTTCTACAAAGGAAGAGCAGAGTGTCGCCAGCTCTTGCTCTGACTTAGTGCCCCCTCCTGAGTGAGTGAACAGGCCTTGTGCTAATCTCATTGATGCTTTGGCTGCATTTATGTCCTGCTGCACAGCACTGGTGGCTTCTGTAAGCCATTGCTATTTTCAGTTAATGAAAGGGTGATTATTCAGGACCAAGCTCCAGGGCCCAGGGAATAAAACCTGGGAAAGAGATGACGAGGGATAAGATGGGATGCCATGCTCCTCCACATACAGAATTTATATAATCCTAGAAGCTTGCATCCATAAGGTCACAACAATCTGTGTTTGGAAGCAAGAAAGTTTCTGTTCACTCATTGTTTCCCTTTGCTAGGTAGAGGGACTACCAGGGAGACTAATACATGGTTTCTGCCCTTGAGGGGTCAAAAGTCAAGTACAATGGCTTTCCCTCAGTGATCCAATGAGGCTCCATGGTTGCACACTTAAAGTCAGAATTTACATTTTCTCATAGGCAGGTATTTCTGAAACAATTGTGTTTACCATACATGAAGAAACTCTGACAAAAGTGGAAGTGGTATGAGCAATTTCTTACATAGCAACACCATTATACCTGTCACAATGGGTGGCCAGAGAGGGCACAGCCCTTTTCTGAAGGGAAGGACAGTCAAGGATTCTATGATGAAATCTAGACCTTGTAGACAGATGAAGGGTTTGATTACGTTGGAATCATATGCATAGTCAATGAGGGAAAGAGAAATCTTCAGGCACAGAGTAAAGCAAGTGGGTGATATTAAGACAGAGAGTGTGGCTGCCTAGGCTCTGTGTGAGAATAGATGGTAAATAAGGAATGGAGGGTTTGGAAAAGAACTACTAAGATTGTATTCCAGCTGGGCACAGTGGCACATGCCTGTATTCCCAGCATTCTGGTAGGGTAAGACAGTAGAACTGAAAGTTCAAGCCCAACTTGTACAACTTACATGTGTGAGGCCTGTCTAAAAATAAAATGAAGGAGGCAGAGAAGTGTAAAGGCATTGAGTTTAATCTCCAGTTCCAGGAAAAGAAATTACATTTAGTTGGGGAAAAAACACTTTATAGCAGGGGAATAACATGATCAGATTTGTACTTTAGATAGGTTATTCAGGTGGTACACTGGCACTGGACAGGAGCCACAGAAGATAGGCAGGAGGCTGTTAGGTATTTTCCAACTGGTGTTACATGTGAAAATGATAGATTTGTTAAGACATGTATGCCAAGTGTTCCTTGCATTTAGAGAAAGCTGAAGCAGTAGGCACAAGAAGCAGAGGAATGCAGAGGGAGCCAGACTGCTGCTAGGAACTTGTGTTGGAAATCCCACCCATAGCAGTCCTTGAACCCTTTCCCTGTGTTTGCCTTTCATCTTTGTGTCTATGTACTGGCTTCATAACTCTGTTGTTTCTGTTTTATGCCTTCTTACAGCTCAGAATTGCATCTTACTTAGAACCTCACAATCCCTTCATTCCTAATGGCCACAATTGTAATAATTTTTTTTAAAATTCTCATATGATTGCCTCCTTCTCTTGGTATTTTCTCTTTCATATTCTTGAGAAGCCACTGGCCTTTTCCATCACTTTTATCAAAGGTGACTCATCAATCTATATGTTAGTTCTCCACATGGAAAGGAGATTTCTTGGGTCAGTGGGAGAGGGTTACAGTACTAGGAGGCCAGGGGCATGGTCTTTCCCCTTGAAAGGGAATATGTGTGGCATGCCTGGGAAGAAAGACCAGTGAGATCATCCAGGAGACTCTGGATTGAACTGTAGAGATTAATCTCTGGAAGAACTATTTTAATATAATTGTGTGGCTCCTAGGATGACGAAAATGTTTCTACTTTAGCCAACTAAGTAAATGGAGATGACCTTTACCAGGAAATGATACACAAGAAAAGTTTATTGTGAGAATGAATTCAGTTGAATCATGAAATGACTACAGAAGAAACTTTAGTGTTTACAGGCACTGCAACTAGATATAAGGCAACAATATTTTTGTATACATATCTGTATACATTCATGCCCAGCTCTCATACCCTATAATTTCCATGAAAATATGTGAATTCCTTTCTGCATGCTTCAATAAACACCATGTGGAGATCTGTCATTGTGCTGATCACTCTCTAAAGTAACTACCCACTTGGGGTTTTGTTCTACCCCAAATAAGTAGTCAATGCAGAAAGCAGGCCCAGTTGTATTCTGGCTATAACTAGAAGCAGGTCCAAGACATGGATTAAGGTGTAAGTAGTTCATTTGGGAGGCCAAGATGATGCTCCAGGGAATTAAGCAGGGGGAGAGTCAAGAAAGGAGACAGCTGGAGTGCAGTCATACTGGAGAGCCAACTTAAGCCATAGTTCAGTCACCTACCATGCACCTTACATGCTGACCCCATCCATTGGTTGAGTGACTCCTAGGGTATGGTGGAGGTGTTTCAGCCCAACTCCAGGAGAATTAGGCTGTGTGGGGGTTGCAGAGGCTACAAATGATTGAGTGTAGGCTCTGATAGAGTCACACAGATATTCACTCCAGCGCAAGGACAAGGACAAGTGGATATTACCATCTATCAACATTACCTCATTTAATCTCAGTGAATGAATGAGAATGAAGTACAATGACAAGAATTACACTTGATGGCTGGTGAGATAGCTCAGTAGGATAAGTGCTTCCTGGTGAGCACAGGGTCCTGAGTTCAGTCCCTGGGTATAACAGTAACAACAACGAAAAAAGAATTACACTTGGTACCAACTGAGAACCAGTAATATGCAATTATTATGTAATAACGGTAATGAATAATTATTAGGTGATAATGATTTGTAAATCCCTCTAAAACAGATGAGGACCGGCCAGAGACAGCGCGGCCGACTCCGCCGTCCTGCTCCATCCCGCCCGCCCCCGCCCAGC
>PVKA01024781.1:0-33792 GCA_004027165.1 Ctenomys sociabilis
ATAAATGAACTAACTGGTACAAGCTAAAAATAAAGATTAAAAAGACAAAAATAAACAATGTTAGTAATTAATAAGAAACTCAACCAACAAATATGAGATTTAAAAAAAGACCATCTTAGAAAAACACTTGGAACCATAAAAGGTACATAAATTAGAATTCAAGTATTGTTTTCTAAGCATGAAAGCATATTACTTTAAAACACTATAGCAGTGAAAATGAAAATGAAAACTGTTAAATAAATATAAAATAGGAATGACAGGAACACAATGATCTATTTTACAAGTTATTTCAGAAAGGAAAAAAACAATCATAGGAGCCAATTTCTTTTTACTATACTGGAATAAGTTTGACACTTAAATTGAGCAAGGACATCAGTCTACTAATCTCTTCATGGAATAGATACAAACAGTTAAATAAATCATCAATAATTTGAAGTTTATTAAATATCACTACCAGGGAGCATTTTCTTTAAAAATGCAAGGTTATCTTAATATCAGAAATATGAATTTTAATTTACTGACAGATTAAAGAAGAAAATGTTATGAACACTTCAGTTGATGAAGAACACCCTCAGTTCCTATGTCTACTCGGTTTAGAAAGTTTGTAGAGCAGGACCTGTCCGGTCCAAACCCAGGCATGCCACATGAGTGGGACTCCCCTTCTCACCCTTCAAAACCTCCCACCACTCCACCCCACACATACCCGTTGAGTGAGAACTTCTGCCACGTAAGCAGGAACCCCAGATCCACCCTAGCCCAGGACTGAGGAGTGTGTGGGACAGCTTTTGGCTACCCTGCACCAGCAGGACCTGTCCGTTCCAAATCCAGGCAAACCACTTTAGTGAGACCCCCTTCCGCACCCTTGGGAATCCTTCACCACCACCCCCACGACTGTCCAGTGAGTGAGAACCTCTTCCTGGTTCCAGATCCAGCCCTAACCCAGGCTCAAGGAGTGTATGAGAGAGCTTCTCCCCACCCCTAGCCCTCTTGTCCCCTTAAGATGCAGCTCAGGCCTGGCATACAGGCCTAGGGTGAAACTCTGTAGCTATAGTCCTTGAGAGAGTAGGGGACAGAACCACCCAGCTAGTACAGAAGAACATCTTGCCAGAGGGGCACAGAAGGTTCACTCCCAAGGGCTGCAGCAGGAAGGAGCTGAGGACAACAGCTAGACCCAAGCCATGCACAAATGGATAAATTCAAACACACTAGACCTACACCTGAATTTCAGTAAAAGCTAAGATTATAACTACACCAAAGCTCTACAAAAAAGTTCAGAAGACAGTGCTATACAAAATGAAAAAAGAGAAGGAGCAAAATGCAATCTCAAACCCTGAGCCCACGCATAACAAGTGCAGAGGACACTAGTGCAGAACAAATTGGAAATCCCACAGCTAAAATCAATGAATCAGTAGCATCTGAACTAAAGAATCACCTGCAGAAAAGTATAGAGGAAGGAACTCAGATCAGAAATAAAAAAAGAAATCTCTGAATTAATACCATCTGAACTAAAGAATCAAATGCAGAAACATATGGAAGAAATATAATGCCCACTGAGCACAAATGCAGAGGACACTAAATCAGCTGAAATCTATGAATTAACAGTGTCAGAAGTAAATGAGCAACAGCAGAAAGGTATAGAGAAACTCAGAGAAGAATTAATGTCTGAAATAAAAAAAGAAAACTCTAAATTCATAGCATCTGAAGTAAAGAGTCAAATAACTATGGAGGAAACCTAATCTGAAAAAAAGAAAAAAAAATCTGCAGTAAAAGAATTAATAACTGCTTCTGAAGAAGACATTGATAAAAAAAAAATGGAGATTAGAAAAATGATGGATTGTTTCAGTGAGCAATACAAGAAAGAAATAGATAGCATAAAGCAAAGTCAAAGAGATACAGAGGAACTTAAAATTTCAATCACAAGCTGAGAAAACCATTGAGTGAAAATGAAGACAGAGTTTCAGATCTTGAAGATGCTAGTGCAGTGAGTGAAAAGGTAAGAAAGGATCTCTTAAAAACAATTAGGATGCAGGAAAAAATAATCCACTACCTTCAAGATGATGCCAAGATGAAGAATATGAGATTAATAGGCATCAATGAGAAAGAATATGGCCAGAAGTAATAGCAGAAAACTTCACAAATATGAGGAAACAATCTGACACTCAGGTAACTGAAGCATACAGAACACCAAATAACTTCAACCCAAATAAAAACACACCTAAATATATAATGGTCAAGATCTCAGAAATCTAGAACAAGAATAATATACTGCAAGCTGCTGGAGAAAAGAAGCAGATCACATTCAAAGGAAAACCCATCAGAATTACAGGCGAATACTCTTCACAAACCATGAAGGCAAGGAAAGTATGGAGCAGAGTACTAAAAGACCTCTAAGACACTAAATTCCAGCCGAGACCACTATACCCTGCAAAACTCTCTTTCAAGTTTGATGGAGAACTAAAATACTTCCATGACAAAGAACAACTAAAGAATTTCATGATCACAAAGCCAAGCCTACACAGATTACTGAAAGATGTTCTAGAGAGGGACCAAAATGACAAGAACTCCAACAACAGAAACAGAAGGAACCCACTAACTAGGGGAAAAAATTAAACACAGGACAAAAAAGGAGTAAACAACAGAAGGTAAGTAATATGTCCATCATACATCAACATATTTCAATTATAACTATCAATGTAAATGGACTCAAATCAATTAAGAGAAATAGACTAGCACAGTGGATTAGGAAACAAAACCCAACAATATACTGTGTACAAGAAACCCACTTGCCTCAAAAAGACATCCATAGGCTTAAAGTGAAATGATAGAAAACAATACTATATGCCCCAGCACCTCAGAAAAAAGCAGGGTTAGCAATCCTGTTTTCAGACAGTCTCAATTTCAAACCAAGAATGATCAAATGAAATAAAGAAGGTCACTATATATTGTTTAGGGGAAAAATGCAAGAGAAAGAGGTAATACTCATAAATATGCACCAAACACAGGAGCATCCACTATGAAGACAAATCTTAATGGATATGAGAAATCTAATATCCAAGACCAAAATCTTAACAGGAGAACTTAACACCACCTTATTTCAAAAGATAGGTCAACCAGACAAAAAATTATCAAAGAAATAGCAGAACTGAACTAGAGCTAGAAACAAATGGACTTAGTGGACATATACAGAGTGTTCCATACAAACACAGCTGAATACATATTTTTTTCAGCTGTACTTGAGTCATTCTCTAAAATAGACCACATATTAGTCCGTAGGTCATGCTTAAGTATATGCAAGAAAACAGAACTAACCACAGTGCTATGAAACTGGAAATAAACAACAAAAGAAACCAGAAAAACCACATAAATACATGGAAATTACACAAGATTCTACTCAGCAATCAATGAGTCACAGATGAAATTAAACAAGATATTCAACAATATCTATAATTCAGTGAAAATTCAGCCACAACTTATCAGAATTTATGGGATGTGGTGAAAGTAGTCCTCAGAGGGAAATTCATAGTTGTGAACTCACATACTAGGAAAACAGATCAGGAACAAATAAACACCCTAATGCTTCACCTGCAACATCTAGAAAAGGAAGAACAAACCAAACCCAGAGCCCAAAGACAGGAAGAAATCATAAAGTTTAGAGCAGAACTTAATTCAATTGAGATGAAGAAAACAGTTCAAAGAATTAAAGAATCAAGAAGCTGGTTCTTTAAAAGACTAAATAAAATCAACAACCATGGCTAACCTCATCAAGAAGAGGAAAGAAAAAATTCAAATACAAGCAATAAGGAATGAAAAGGGTATAATCACCACAGACCCAATGGAAATTCAAAATATTATCAATATCGGCTTTGAGACTCTTTAGGCTCACAGAATAGAAGACACAGATGAAATGGACAGATTCCTCGAAAAATACAAATTACCAAAACAAAATCAAGAAGACATAACAACTCTAAATAACCCAATAATGGCCAATGAAATAGAAAAGGTAATAAAAAGCCTGCTGACAAAGAAAAGTCCAGATCCTGATGGATTCACAGCTGAAATCTACAAGAAATTTATAGAAGATACAATCCCCACACTCCACAAACTCTTCAATCAATTTGAAAAGGAAGCAATCCTCTGAAAATCATTCCTGGAGGCAAGTATTATACTGACTCCAAAACCAGGGAAAGACACAACTAAAAAAGAGAATTACAGGCCAATGTCTCTCACGAACATAGACGCAAAATTCCTAGATAAAATGCTAGCAAATAGAATACAGAAAATCACCAAGAAGATCATACACCATGACCAGGTAGGATTCATCCCAGGGATGCAAGGATGGGTCAATATTCTCAAATTTTGAAATGTAATACACTTTATTCATGCAGTGAAATCTAAAAACCACATGATCCTCTCAATTAATGTAGAAAATGCTTTTGAAAAAAGTCCAACACTCATTCACGTTCAGAGCCCTACAGAAAATTGGAATAGGAGGCCTCTACGTTAATTTGATAAAAGCCATCTATCACAATCCAATGGCTAATATAATTATAAATGAGGAAAACCAGAAATCTTTTACTCTCAGATCTGGTACAAAACAAGTATATCCTCTATCACCCCTACTATTCAATATAGTTGTAGAATCATTATCTAGTGCCATTAGACAAGAGAGAGAAATAAAAGGAATAAGAATAGGTAAAGAAGAAGTTAAATTATCACTATTTGCAGATGACATGATACGTCACTTGGAAGTCCTAAAAAACTGCACCAAGAAGCTACTGGAATTGATAAACACATTCAGGATACAAAATAAATATTCAAGTCAATAGCATTCCTCTACACAGATGATGAACACACCAAGAGGGAAATTAGGGAAATAGTACCTTTTACAATAGCACCACGGAAAATGAAATACCTTGGAAATCACTTAACCAAAGAAGTCAAAGATCTTTTCATGGAAAAGTACAGTAACCTAAGAAAAGAGATCATAGAGAAATTCAAGAAATGCAGAGATATTCCCTGCTCCTGGATAGCAAGGACCAACATCATAAAGATGACCACACTCCCAAAATTGTTGTACAGATTTAATTCAGTCCCTATCAAACTGCCACAACATACCACCCAGACCTAGAGAAATTGTTCCTAACATTTATTTGGAACCAGAAATGACATAGAATAGCAAAGGCAATCCTGGCCAACAAAGACAAAGCAGGAGGAATTACAATTCCTGACTAAAAATTGTACTACAAAACTACTATATTACAAAATCAACATGGTATTTACAACAAAATGGATCTGAGGATCAAAGGAATAGATTAGAAGATGCAGAGGCCTCTATGAACACACTCAGAAATGTGATCTTCAACAAGGGAGCCAAATATGCATACTGGAAGAAAGATAGCCTCTTTAACAAATGGTGTTGGAAAAACTGGCTCTCTATATGTTGAAAATTAAAACTTGACACAGGTCTATCACCATGCACTAAGCTAATGACAGGTCTAACATTAAACCAGAAATACTCAATCTCCTGGAAGAGAAAGTAGGAGGAACTCTTGAACCTATAGAGGTAGGCAAAGGGTTCATGAACAAACATGTAATCGCAAGGGAAACACTTGAAAGAATTAACAACTGGGGCCAACTTTTATTGAGAAATTTTTGCATGTCAAAAGAAATTACTAACAAAGTTAAAAGACAATCCACAAATTTTGAAAAAAATCTTAACTAATAAGCACTCAGACAAAGGTCTGCTCCCTAGAATTTATAAAGAATTAAAATACATTAGGACCCTTAAATTTAAAGACCTAATCAAAAAATGGGCATCTGAGATGAATATACACTTTTCAGTGAACAAAACTAAAGAAGCGAATAAATATATGAAAAAATGTTCCACATCACTAGCCATCCATGAAATGCAAAGTAAAACAACACTGAGATACTATTTCACCCCAGCAAGAATGGCTATCATAAAGAAATTTTGATATCAACAACAAATTTTGGAGAGGCTGTAGGGAAAAGGGAATCTTTCTCCACTGCTGGTGAGAATGTAGACTGGTGCAACCATTATGGAAATCAGTGTGGAAATCTAGGACTGGAAATCCCATTCAAGCCAGCTACCCTACTGGGAATTTTAGTGGAAGAACTGAAAACATCACATCATAGTGATATATGTTTATAGCAGCACAATTTGTGATAGCTAAATCTTGGAAACAACCAAGATGCCCGTCACATGAGAAATGGTTGAAAAAGATGTGGTATTTCTATACAATGGAGTATTACTCAGCTATAAGGAATGATAAACTTCATAAATTTATATTGAAATGGATGCGACTTGAAGCTATACTTACAAGTGAAATAAGCCAGAACCACATATGTAAATATCATATAGTCTCTCTAGTATAAGTACTCAAAAGAAGAATCACAAACAGAAAGGTATAACACAATTGAAAGGAATGCGACACCTTGAGGATTAGACAATGACGAGAGAGCAAGGATAAAAGCTGGGAAGCATTACAGGGGCAAAACCACACATTTTTTTGTACAAGATTGGCAAAGCAATGATTCTGGGAAATATCAGCAGGTTTTTGAAAAATAGCAGCTAAATGGTAAGATTCTCAACCTGACAATCTACATATGCTAATACCTGTGTTCCAAGTAACTGCACTGAAGATAGCAATGTGTAGTAGAAGTGTCACGCTTGGAATGCCTGTCATTCTGGTCTGCTAAATACATACTTCTTGTCATGACATACCAGTTATTACCATACTGTCTCACATGTAAGTTTATTTTATTTTTTTTTATTTATGGGTAATAAATGAGAAAAAGACACAAGAAAAGCAAACTATTACAGGACTGTCCTGCTACATACAATACTGTATATGGTTAGATTTCTAAATTTCTGGTAAAAATATGTGTATATTCCTATTTTTTAATTTTTTTCTTCCTCATATTCTGTAAGATCTTAAAGTTCAGTCCATCAATACTTGATGGAAAATACCTGTTCCACTTTACACCTATGATGTTTGATATTTATACAGATAGGGTAAACCGAACTGCATATTTTGCAGGGTAATAATCAGCTTCTCTTCTGGAGGGTTAACAACCTAAGTTTGCAGCACAAAAATTGGAGCAAACAAAGGGCTGCAAGATCAGCCAAGATTTTGACCCTAGCCTTTCAAGGCAAGTGAAAGATTCAGGACATAGAACCTGTACTGTAATATCATGGAACTCAGTTGTGCCCCATATTTTCTGATCAAGGAGATTATGGAGCCACAGAGGAATGCAATCAATGATATAGTGTGCCTAAGGAGAGTCACATGGAGAAAAAACTTTCTCTCAGTCTTTCATAGAGAGTAAATTGATAAAGCAATGACCATGACTCATCCACATGGCTGACACTGACAAAGGATCTACAAAGTGAAGTACAGAGTTACAAGATAAAGCCTGAGGGGACTTGACTGACATTATCATTTAGAAAAGTTATATTTCTTATTATATAGGTCTTGCTTTATCTTGGTCTTAACCATCCAGCAGAAAAGTATAAAAATGAGGTGTATAAAGTAAAGCCATATTAATATGCTGAGCTGTAAAATGCTCTAGTCAACAACTTCTGTGGAGAACCCACTGCTATTGTGGACTGCTGGACTGTGCTGGAGTGTTTTGCTGAATTCAAGCACTTACAATAATTGAATGCCAATAGAATACCCATCTCTGACAGGACTAAACAAAAAAGGGATACAATGCAAGAACCATTTTATATTTGTATATACAGAATAGTTAGTTTATATATGCAGCTACTTTTGCTTAATTTTATGAGAAGATTCACACTAATAGTGTTTGGACAGGATATCCTGCCTGCTTCTTGCACTATGGATAACCACTAGGAAGATAAGGATGTAAAAAGTATTAATTACTGAAACTGTCCTATTAATCAGCTTTGAAACTGTCTCATTGATATTTGTGTATCAATTAAATAAATAAATAAATTGTTTTTAAACATAGAAAGTTTGTCATCGTTTTCCTTGAAGGTGGAGGAATCCGTTAAGGAGCACATTTTCCTATCTCCAGTCAGCAGTGTAGCAGAACCCATTTCAGCTCACCATCACCAGAGCAGACATAGTAGTGCAAGACAGGAAAGTTCACGCTGAACTTGTAGATGCATTTTGCTTATACTTCTGGAAAATCAGGACATTTTCTTTTTTTTAAGTTTAAAATTGTAAACTTCAGTTACATCTGTAATTTTCCCTGAATTCTGTACAAAAAAATTATAAAACTCAGGAGTTTAAGTAATGTATTTGTTTCCTATTCTCACCCTTCTTTTGTTCACCCTTTTTCTTTTGTCAAGCTTGGAGGTGATAGCTTGTTCCTGAATTTAATGAAAATGCTTTAAAATTTCTCCAGCAAGAATACATTTGCAGGCTGGGGAGATACCTCGGCAGTTGAAGTGCCTGCCTGGCAAGCTCAAGGACCCGGGTTCCAGCCCCAGTACAGAATTTCATGCCAGCCTCAGAATCCCAGGAACACCATGGTGGTATATGCCTATAATCCCAGTACCAGTGAGGCTGAGACAGGAGGATCACTGCAAGTCTGAGCTGTGTAGTGAGTCCCTGTGCCAAATAACTAAGTATATAAATATTAAAAAAAAGAATGAATTTGCTGTAGTTAAATTCATTGACATTGTTCATGTATATTTAAACTAAAGAAAAAGTTTTATTTTATTCCACATTTTGTTTAATCTATTAATTTGATCATAAGGATATTTTAATATTACTAAATATATAAAAAATCACATTGTAAATATTCTGTAATTGAATCTTCTTTACATCTTGAGATGAAGACTGTCTGATGATTGTCATTTGTATAGATGCTGCAGATGCTGACTTTCATTTCTTAATATTTTATTTGTAGTATTTACATGAATATTTAAGGTCTATAAATTTACTTCTCATGTGATCTTTATTCATCTTATTGCTTCATTTTTGCCAGCCACCCAACATGAGTTTAAGACTGTTTCCTTTTAAAAAGTCTATTCTTGAAAAGTTTTTTGAAAAACACTAAATTTTAGGTATTTTAGTAAAATATATTTTGTCCTTCTGGGTAGATAGAATGTTAATTCTTTGTGTGAACATGTTCCTTGTTGAGGTTTTCCTGAACTGTATTTGTGTATGGAAAGTTGTTTTTGTTACATTTCTCATGCAAATTTGCAAATCCATGGGAAGCACGAGATGGTATCTTGTATATGTGCTATACATTACATGTGTTTTTATATTCATTCTATTTTCGTATGCTTGCTATTTCTTCACAAATATTGCAAGAAATTCTTGCATTTCTTTCAAAGTATGAAGCTCAATTTCATCCTCTCCTTTTCATATTTTATATTTCATCATTTTTTTATCAAATCACTACTTTCTCATTTGCTTTATTATTTTAAAAACTGGAACACCTGAAACATTAATGTTACTCCCTCCCTTAATATACACTTATCAGCTTAGAGAGTTCGATCTCTTCCTCAAAAATATTTTAGCTGAATCTCATAGGCATTTGAATTATTCTTTATTTCTGAATATTCAATTATTTTATTATAATTTCTTTTCATTGCTGGGATTATTAAAAATTTATCTTTCATTTCTGAAATAAAAAAAAAATATTGGAGATTTTTGCCATTGCATCTAATTTCATTGTACTTCACCCTCGAATGTATACCTGTTTTGTGAACAGATCCTTTTGAAACATTCCATGTAAGTCTGATAGCAATGTGTGTGCTTGAAAAGCACTATGGAGAATAAATGATTATAGTTCATTGTGTTTTGAATCAAACATCCCCATGCATTTTTAAAAGTGACTTTCGACATTTTCTTATAAAAATCATAAAACACTTAACTACAAAACTGAGCAAATTTTTATGGTCAACGATAAAATTTACCATACTTTATCACAACCCCATTCTCTAATCTACCTTATGTATTATACACATTAAATCACAGTCCTCAGTGTAGTTTTTTTTAATTTTCAAATCTTTTAAATCTTTTAACACTGCACAAGTATATAACCTTTAGAACTATTTTGTCAATATTTTTATAAAATATACTGAGAGTTTGATTAAAATAGGTCATCCTTCTCTATACAATATCCAGTCTCTCTGCCTACAATCAAGGTACAACTTCCCTTTAAATTAGGTCTTGTTTTCTGCAGTTTGTCAGCATTTTGCAGTGGCCAGCATGCAGAATTTACATCTAAGAATGTCTTATATTAATGGTGTTTTCAGTGCTATTTTGAAAAATTTCACTATCCCTTCATATTTAGCTAATGTAAAGAATTAAAATCTAATTTCATGTGTTAAAAGATATTATGTAAACTTGCTAAGCATATTTTTAAAACTTTTGGGCATTCTGGAGGTTTGGAGATTTTGTATAAAGTCACAACAACTCCAAATAAGGACATTTTCATTTCCTTCTTTGCAATTAGTTTCTCTTCTTCATGAATCCCCCCCTCTCCTGCTCTCTCTTCTCTCCCTTCTACACCACGCCCTTCCTTTTCATCGCTTCTCTTCCTCTCCTCTTTTTTCTGTTTTTCCTCTCTTTCCTCCTCCTCCTCCTTCTTCCTCTCTCTTCCTTTGTATCTCTGTTTCTCTGTCTTTCTTGCTGCCTCCCTCTCTCTCTCTCTCTCTCTCTCTCTCTCTCTCTGCTTTCCCTTTTTCTCCCCCTTATTTTACTGGCTAATGCTGTGAGAAAAATGTTCAGTATGTACATAGGACTCTTGAAAATGGACAAAGACATAGCTGTTTGCTCCCAATCCCAAAGGGAAATTATTCTGTCTTTCATTGCTAAGTGAACTGTGATCACTTTATCAGCGAGAAGCACTGTTCTATTCCTTGTGCACTGAGAATTTCTCTCAAAGTATATAAATGTTGTAGGCTTCTTCTATGTCAATTAAAGCAATAATATATTTTTCCTCCTTTGACTATTAGTATGGCAGATAACATTGATTCAATACAAAGAATAAGCCTTACACTCGTGCAATAAAACTCACTCGATATGCTGATATTTTTGTTTTAGTGATATTCTGATCACCTAGTGAGGTCAGAAGTTGCTATTATCCTTCTATGCATTGTGGTTCCAACTTCAGTTCAATTTTCAAAGGTTTTGATGTGTATTCTCCCTGTTCACACATTTTGTGACTTCTCTCACATACTTCCCTGAGTCCCAATTTCCTTCTGAAGTTTGTATCTTCTCTTTCCTTGCTGGATCCTATTCTTGCTCCAATTATTATTTACACTAAGGTCTCAGTTCATGTAATAAATACAAATATATATATATATATATATGTACATCATGTAAATATAAGTAATATAATGCATGTTGTAGTAGAAAACTAGAGTGAAAGTTTCATTTCATGTTATTATTATGGTGAAAGACACATTGTCATTCATACTCTTGACTTCAAAGACACTGTTCATTTTTTGCCATGTTCTGAAGCAATTCTGGAATTTTGTTTCAGGAGTATGTTTATCAATTATGATCAAAAATGTAAATACAGTGAAGGCTGCTGCCAAGTTCTGCCCAAGGAACAGGTTCAAAAAAATATGGCAGAGTATCCTCATTCACCTTAGTGGCCAGATGCCGCTCTACAACAAAACTCTTGCCACAGTCAAGATAACCATGAAAGGTAAATATTTTGCATCAACTCAGGACATTGAGACAACCATAACAGCACAATTTCAAATGAGATAAAGAATGTATAGAACTACCTCAGAAAATGGCAAGTGCAATGGATGTGTTCAGAGAGGGTGAGCACAATTGAGGTGGATTCTTGGGGATGGTTTTTATTATGATGCTTTCTAAGTTGTAACATTTCTCATTTTCAAGGACAAGTTAAATGTTTTTTGAAGAGCATTGCACACAAGTTTTGTGAGATATATCCAGAGATATATGCTGCACTATTATTAAAAATACTGAAAAATTAGTGTTGTGCAGAGTAACCATTAATAACAAATCCATTCATTTTGATATGATACAGCAACTATACTAACTAGATAAATATGTAGGTAGGAAGATCAATCATATGAGTATAATATAACTTCATAAAAAAGCTATTAAATCAACTTAATATGTAACAAATTGATCTTCTATAAATAAACATGAACAATTTTTAGGAATAGAAAATCCAAAATTTTATTGATTTAATATTTATACAAGCATATTCAAGAAGAGAACATGTATTTATATAGCAATGCATAACACAGATACACCAAATTTATGATAGCAACTGACGCTGAAGAAAGAATGATTATAGAATGGAGAAAATTGATCTTTGTTTTAATACAATATTTTGTGCTTATAATCAAGAATTTGAAACCAAGTTATAAATTGTGAATAAATAATTCAAATTTTAATATTAACTGTATATTTTGATCATATTTCATAAATGTAAAGCATTACTACCATAACATAAGTTAGCCCACTATCTTTGGATAAAACTTGGCTTTATTCATTTGGATCAATCCTTTGAAAAAATATGTACAAAACAACAATCCCATGGGCCAGAGATATAGCTCAGGGGGACAAGCACCTACCTGGCAGTGCAAGATCCTGAGTTCAGTTCCCAGTACCTGAATGATGATGATGATGACGATGATGATAACAATCACAGAACTGTGAAAAATATTGACTCCCCAGTAATCCCTTCAAGGAATTTCCACCACCTTTGCAACTTTTTCACCAAATGGCGTGTAGAGCTGTGACAAATTCATCTCCCTAGTGAAAGAAACTCACTAGCCCTGAAATCTATTATTTTGTAATGAAAGTGACCCTTGTTCTTCTTGAGAAAACATATTCTATTTTCTCTTAAAGAGATTTAGTAACACTGATGCTCTTTGAAAAAAAAAAAGCATGTTGCCTTGAACCTAAAAAACAGAGGTACAAAATGTTCATATAACAATTTAAGACACAATTTAAGACCGAGAGAGAACGCATTGCCTGGAAATATAGCAAACATTCATCTGTAGGGCTGACCACATAGCTCAGCAGACTAAAGGGCCTGCTTAGGCAAAGTGCAGTGACCCGGGCTCAATACCCATCTTGCAGTGCCAGCCCTGCCCCTGGGGTGCACTGAGACAATGATTGAGACTGGGCATGGTGGTGCACACCTGTAATTCCAGCTCTTGGGAGGCTGATAATAGGAGAATCACTGAATCCGATCTATGTAGTGAGACCATGTAGACCCTGTAGAGCCTATAGTAAATACCCTGCCCCCAAGAAACATCCTTCATCTGTGCAGCTTCGCTTCAGAAGTCAACCATTCAGGCTCCTAAGAACATAGGAATTGTTCCGCAGAAAGTGACCATGTGAAGTGATTTGGGTTAAGAGAGCAGTCTTGGCTCATGGGTAGGTGGAGTGAAGGAATGTTGTTTGAGGCAAGAGAAGAGAAAATACACTATGATTTTTAATTCTAATTTTATTCTTGTGCTTTATTCATCTGTCCTCTGGGAAGCCCACAGCTGAGGCATTTTCTTATAATTTGTTATATTTAATAAATTGTGTTACACCATGATGAATCCAAGCATTCTGAGTTTGACACCAATCACCATGAGTGTGTGCTAGACAACTCTTTCCCCTGAAGATGGCCATGGTCACCACGACCAGCAGGAGGTATACTGAATGGCAGCTTATGTCGGTGTGGAATCTCAGCACTCTGGATTACAGACACAGGCTGACTGACAGTTTAAGTTCAGCCTGGGGAACTCAGGAAAACCCTGTCTCAAAGTAAAAAAAAAAAAAAATTTTGGCAGAACCAGGAATTGAACTCAGGGCCTTGTGCTTTCCAGGGAAGTTCTTATTCTACTGAGCCATCTCCTCAGCCCCACTAGAGTAAAAAATTTCAAAAGATCATGGAGGTAGCTCAGTGGTTATGATTTCAATGAGTAATGATCCTTTTCTCCAAAGCAGCTGCTTAATATATCTCAGATAGACAACAAACTTAAGCAAGATAGATAGACACATGATAGATGATAGATAGATAGATAGATAGATGATAGATAATAGATAGATGATAGTTAATAGATAGATGATAGATAGATAGATAGATAGATAGATAGATAGATAGATAGATGATAGATAGGCAGATAGATAGATGATAGATAGATAGATAGATAGATAGATGATAGATAGATAGATAAATAGATAGATAGATACATAGATAGATAGATAGATCCTGCCTCAACCTCCTATGGTGAAAATATCCCTTTACAAATACCTTTTGGGTTATTCCAAATTTGTTGAAGACATTATTTCTCCTAAAAAATTTAGATGAGAAGAAATGTTCCCCACTTTAAATGAACATTATATTGCACACTTTCCTGAAAGCAAGAAGATTTGCACCACTTTGGTGACAACCGAAAGTGTTTTGCTTTTAAAACACCCATCACTCCACTTTGGACTTCAACAAGAGGGAGACAATTTTAGCAATTTCTATGTGCAAAATTTTAAATTAAAAAAAAAAGTTTTAAAATTATGTTTTTTGCAAGACAGCTTTGTTTGATAAAATTGAAGATGTTTGATAAAGCATTTATGTGGTTCTACCAGGCAGTAAGGGCTTGGAAGTCCAGAAATTTTTTAGTATATTTGCTTACATATTAGGCCAAGAAGGTAAAAACATTTGGTTTGTACTCTGAGACAAACCAAAGAAATGAAAAGTTAGAAGAAATGAAATATTTTCACAAAAGAATATGACTGGAAAATAACAGAAATTCTTTAGATTATTTTATGTCTAGTGTAGTGTATGTATGGAAGAACTCTGAGAAATTTCACATTTAGAACTTTCTAGGTCATTTCTACCACCTCTTATAATTCAGTATCTTCTCCAAATTAGCATGCTGGAAAGGAGGTCCTATAGGATGTGTGTGCAATGAACAATTTTTGAAATCCAGTTGCTTAAAATCAACGCCTTTACAGATATCTGTTGGATTTCTCCTCTTCCCTAATTCCTAATTTTTCTTCTCATATCCAAGGTAGCTCTCTGTAAGAAAACTTTCCTATTTGAGAAATGGCTTTCATCAATTTATATCTAAATTTTGAAAGCAGGGCTTTCTGTTTTTCTCCTCTTACTTCAACCAATGGGCAAAGAAAACATTTTTATGATGGTCTTAGTCACTGTCCATGTTATTAAGAAGCCACACCCAACACCCATACTATAAAGAAGGAGAAGTTGTTTTTTGTTTTTTGGGTTTTTTTGCCTTGCTGGCAATGTAGTGGCCCATGTTTATGGAGAAGGGACACATTTGTGAGAGAAACATAGCAGGTCTTGAAAGTATATGAAATTATAAGAAGTTGATGATAACCCCTCAGCTTGCAGGACTGTGGATAAGGTACACAGGAGGAAACATGTTACATTACCTTTAGTGGTTTTGATAACTTTGAGTAAATCACCGGCCTTATCATAACACTACTCAGTGCCTGACAGGCCCCTAGCTTGGGCACATAGGTCTTCAGTATATTAAAAGTAGAAATTAGGGTCAGAAGCTGTTTTCAGTAGCTCAGAAAATTAAATGAAAAACACATGCTTTCTTCATTGTGATATTTTTTGGGCTGATATTTTTTTCTCTGGGTTAGATCATTCCCTTTCTATTGGTTTATTGAAAGGAACAGTAAATGCTTAGTTGTTTGGTCAGTTTTGCATGCTTATATCCAACAATCTAAACAACTACTTTGAATATAACAGTATATGATACAACAACCATTACTAACCCCTCATCATCATGTTTTGAAATTCTTTATCATTTTTATTGTTTTTCACTTATTAATTCTCTTTAAAATAAAAAGAGCACTTGGCAATTAAGGAAAATAATTGTGAGATCATTGCATAATAATTTGATTATTAGGGCCTGAGAAAATAGGTCAGCTGAATAAGTGCTTCCCTGGCAAAGTTCAGGGTCCTGAGTTCAATCCTTGGTACTGCAAAATAGATAGATAATAGATAGGTAGATAGATAGATAGATAGATAGATAGATAGATAGATAGATAGATAGATTTTGAGTCCAAATTCTGATGACAACCAGGTATATCAATGATGACCTAATAGGAAAAGATGAATGACTAAATAAATACAATTTCATTGACAATTAACTCTCTCTAAATACAAAATTCATAATGTAAATTGTAAATGCCAGATTACTGGAGGTGAGGACAGTGGCCAAGGCTATGGGTACTCCAGGTTCTGTGAGGCTTCTGGATCCTTATAAAAATATGCTATTCTATTGAGACATTTACTCCACTTTTCTCATATTACAAGCAAACTGTCTTTGAAAGTGTTCTGAAAACTTAAGACCAAGGGATAGCTAGATGGCTGGATGATCTGAAACATGAAAAAGAGAAAGCATGATAGTATCTGCCTAATGCATGACAAAATGGAGAGAAAAAATGATTCTCTTTGACAACAGTGAAATGAAAACACACTTTCTCCTCTTGAATCTTATAACATTAAACTGTAAGAAGCCTTAATAATTCTTTAATAGTGCCTCTTCTATGTGTTTCAAGCCCCATTGAAGACAGAGGCACCCATAGCACTTACATCACCCCATACGTTAAATACATATCAGACAATGTAAGGGCAGAGACAGCAACAAACTAGACTCAACAGTGTTCCATAAAATTCCTTCCTTCCTGCTTCTGCAATACTACAAAAGAAATATTTGCAAAAGGAAGCAGGGAAACTGAAAAGCTTTTCTGTGACTTGATCTGACAATATAGCTGGACTGCTGATTTGATTTGCCTTAGAGTGGGGCACACCTTAGTAAAGCACACCTCTCTGGGGGTCTCAGTGGGCTATGGTGACATGACCACAGGCACTGTGTCTGGCCCTGATACCTTCTTCTTGGATGCTGCCCCCCCTGCTTTGTTCCCAGCTGGAAACCAGCTGCCATGAAGCTGGCAGCTTTGCTCCACTGCACCATTCTGATATTGTTGCCTTGGGGCCACATAACCATGAGCTGAATCTTCTGGAATCATGAGCTGAATCTTCTGGAACCTTCTGGAATCTTCTGAGCCAAATGGAACCTCTTCTCTATTAAACTGACAGTTGGGTGTTTTATCCAGCTATTAGAAAGCTAACTGATAACATTGAACCACTAGTGAATGAGAGAGTAACACCAAAAGCCAGGGCCAGGGAGATGGCTCAGTGGAATAAGTACTTCTCTGGCAAGTACAAGGGCAAAAGCCCAATTTACACCCATACTAATAGAGTGTACAAATATAGAGTCTGCCAAAAAGTGCATAAACACTGCAGGAAAAGAAAACTTTGTGAAAATATTTTAATACTAAATTTATTGAGACACTATGAGATTCTTACACATACCTTTGGCTCCTACAATTAAAAGAGATATTAAAACCAGTGCCCATAAACTCCAGATATTTATTAGTACAGCAAGCTTCACTTTGGGTAACCCCAGTTGCTGAGATTGTTACGCATGCATTTTAAGTTCAGTGTGGTGGGTTTTCTTTGATATGCAACATCTTTTAAGGTCTGCCATTCAAGGCTAACACCATCTTTGGAAAAAAAAAACATCATACTAATTCTCTTTTCCTAAAGTATATATACATTTTTTGGGAGACTTGGTATTTTGGTTTCAAATAAAATTATAGTAGCTTAACAACTGATACTGAGACTCTGAAATTGGATAATGGAATTGAAATTTCTTTCTAGGAAGTAAATATAGGAATTGTTGTAAAAGTATGCAATTATATCGTGGAATTATTCTTGGTTAAATGTTACTCTTAACACCATGCTTGAATGAGCTTTCCATTTTATGTTATTTAATTTATTTAATATAATTTTTAATAATAATGTACAAAATAATGTCTTATGTTATCTGGATCTTTGATGAATCACTCCAAATGTACAGGACTGAGGAAAATTTTGTTGCTGAATACCTTTATACATAAATTATGAGCTCTGCTTTTCATTTTGTTTTTATAACAGTAACAATGAACAGCCTTTGTAAGTTCAGTTTACAAATGTAAAGTTAAAAGTCGATGAAAAATGAAAAAAAATTAAAATAAATAGGCATTCGACATTTAGTCCATTTATTCATTGGATTAATCAGTTATAATTTCCATTCTTTGAAATTTGAGCTCTTCAAAAGTATCAGAACTTCACTGCCTACATGCAATATTCCTCTCCCACTCCTTCTAGACTGTACCTGTCTAAATACAGCCAGAGTTTGCTTCCCTATGTTAACAAAACTTTTTTTTAAGGTTGGCCAGCATCTCTCTGTCTACAAGAAGCCAGAAATTCTAACATTTAATTAGCTTTTGTCTTTCAACATAATAAGTGCAGAGAGCAATAAAAACCATTTTCTTAACTTCAAGACAATAGCTTGTGTCTCTCAAACTGACAGCGTCAATCTCACAGAATGAATTTCAATGGAAGATAAATGGAAAGTCACTCTCGCTGTATCCTGGAAGTGTTTGTTAAAGCAATAATGATCCCAGTCTAAGCCATTGCCCCTGGGATTAATGAGAGTCCGGGAGGAGTTGATGGTCCACAACGCACAGAAGAGTCATTAACGCCCAGATAACTATTAAGTCCCTGGTAATTCACTGTGGTTAAAGACTGTGAATGGTGAGGCAGGAATACCATCAGGATGGGCCTGGGAGGGAGAGCAAAAGATGGGTGAATTTAGCGCAGGCAGGTTTCCCAGTGATAGTTGCTTTGTGCAGTTAAATGTATAAAGGTTAATCTTACCTTCTTGACTCCTTATAGGTATTATGAAAGCAAAAATTTTACCTTTGTAGTATTCAGTAGAACTACTCCCGGAGAGGAATTGACATTAATTTCTCTTTATTTTTCTTCATTCCTTCCATTGTCTTTGAAGGGCTATTTTATTTACTCTCATCCTGCAAATACCCATTAATTGCAAGAACTTGGACACTCAAACATTGTAAAGATAAATAAGGCACAGTGAAAATGTGTGATATAGTATCTGTGGCAAAGTTTTTGCTACTTGAACTGAACTAATGTATATATATATATATATATATATATATATATATATATACTCTGGAGTTCAAAGAAAATACATGTACATCTATCTATCTGCCTCAAAAGACCATGTGCTTTTGTATTTGTATATACTGAATAGTTAGGATAGATATACAGCTACTTTCACTTGATGCTATGAGAAGAGAGATTTGTAGTAATAGTGTTTGGGCATGATATCCTGTCTGCTTCTTGTACTATAGATAACCACTAAGAAGATAAAAATGTAAAATGTATTAATTATTGAAAATGTCCTATTAATCAGCTTTGAAACTGTCTCATTGATATTTGTCTCTAAATAAAATAAAATTTTAAAATAAGACCATGTGCTGACACACGAGTTCCACTGATACGTGTGAACAGAACAATGCCACTGAGATTAGCACTTCATGGCAGTCATTTATTGCTGGTTCTGCCCTGTGTCCCTTCAACACGATTTTAGATTATTCACCAGTGGTCCTTACGTGCACAGAGGAGACACTGAAAAATAAAAAGTTGATTTTTACATTGCATCAGTTTTTCCAAATAGGTGTTGAGTTCTCCATAAATATTAGCCATTACTTGCTATTATTACTAATATCATCATTATTATTTCCTAGACAATAAGGATAAAATTTTATAGTCCCACTATGTTTTTGATTTGGACACCACTCTTAGAATTACCAGATACTTTGTTCCCAAATCAAATATTCCATGTCAGGATGGTTTAAAAATGATTATGGTAAACTCTAATTTTATTACCTCAGAAATATATTAAAAATGTAGATCTTTTATAATTCCTTCAATTAACAGTAGACACTTCTTGATTACTTTCTAATTAAATCATTTCACTCTAAGACTTGGTAATTACAACAAGAAGTTATTAAAATTAGAAAACATTTGCTAACTCAGTACTTTTGATTATTAAGCCTTTGTCATTTAATATTGCCAAACAGTCTATGAAGATATATGAGCAGAGACACTGATTTTAATGTCTTTAGCTGCCATAATTAACTACAGGTGTCCCAAACAATGCAGGTTGCTTTCTTATAGCATATTTTCCTGTGACATCTATTGTAATTATGGCTTTTGTTTCCTTTGGTCTATTACACTGTGCTCTCCCCCATATTCCTATTCTACTAGCAAAGAATTACATATTTGAATCCCCTCTACTTAGGAATTGTATCTTTCTTTAGTGTCCTGATAAAAATCCATGCATAATTTATTATAAGAATCAGAGTTACTCTACCTTTGATGGCTTTATCTGACCGATCACCACATTCCAATCTATAGGAAAATAAACTTTCCAAGTCAGATACTTTCTTAGAAAGAAAAACATCCATATTGCTGGGGCCTAAAAAAAGTACATTGTGCAATTTTCCATTTCAATATGTCAATGGAAGTGATAATTTAATTTCATCAGATTTTTTAGAATGTTGATATCTTTTATCTTCCACGGCTAGCTCATATTGAGATGGGGAGAATTGGAGGGAGAGATTGTTCTTTCTTTTAGATAAGATTTAGAAAATCAAAGAACTCAATTCTGTCCTTCTCCTTGCTAATCAGTATGAGCAAGGGGCGCACACATCATCACTGATAGGAAATGGCTTTTGAAACATAAGATTGGATCCATAGAACCAAATGATCCCTGCAAGCTGTGATCAGTCAAAGTAAGTTCCCCTAAATGTGATTCTGAAGCATAGGGTGAGGTGCTAATGGCTGTCTATTGGAATATCGGTTTGACAAAATGCACCTAAAAAAGATATTGACAGGCCCTTCAGTGTTCTAGCAGGAAAGAGATTCTTGAAACCAAGTCCATTGCTCCTCTGCCTGCCTTCTGCTGAGAAACCAAAGGACGGATTGAACAAATTCATCACCCCTTAACAAAGCAATAAGTGAAAACTGATGAGTTTCTCAGGCTGATGGAAAGGTAGCATCCTGTTCATGGTGAATAGCAGCTCCTTATACTCTACAATGATCAGAGGACATCTAGGGAATTGTGTTCTATTTGGGGCACAATGTTCAAGGACAATGAGCAATATCCAAAGAAGGGGAAACACGGTGTGAGGAATGAAAGGGAGAACAGAATAGGAAAGCTGAGCCGGTAATGGAAGTCTGGCAGGGACGCTGTGCTTATCTTCACTACGTAAGAGGTTTTGTGGTGTAGATGGTAGTACTGCAAGGCAGCAAAGGAAAAAGTAGGGCAGAGGAGTGGGAGTCACAGGGAATCTAATTTAAGATCACAATCAGAAAACAACATTCTTATGGCAGAATTGGCTCTTTTGGTCAGTAGGGGACTCCATTTATTGGACATATTCAAGCCGAGACCAGGTTGGGGAAGTGAGGAAAGTTGGATAAATGCCAGCTAGATATGACAGAGAACACTAAAAGCCCCTGCTCCAGGACTGACTCTCAAAATACCAATAAGAAGGGAAATCTATATTTGACCTGGATTTACTCTGTGCCTTTGGATATGTTACAGGAATGGGGGCTGGGGGATTAGCAATATAAGCTCCTCAACAGATTCAGGAAGAACTCTGTGGATAATCTTTACTATGCTGCATGAGTCCTAAAAATGCATTTTAATTGATGGATATATATTTCACATATACAAGTAAAACTACAAAAGATATTTACATTTTGCCTCAATGGTATCAAAGCTTACTCAGTGAGAATGTGTACATCCTGTGGAACTGAGGGAGGAAACAAAAAATAATAATGACTAAGCAAGGAGTAGCTAAGCCATTCTGTTTTCAAAATTTTGAATTACTTAATTGGCTGTGAGCAACTTCTTCTCACTGGGGCTTTTCATCCCTGCCTATAAAAAAGGAAACATGTGAAACCATTACTGAGTTCTATATTTTTAATATATATTAGAACCTGTGATCCTGAATGGATACACAGGCTACCCAAGTATGCTACTGCATCAGCTATGCTTTTAACATGATGCCACCGACCACTAGCATTGTAGGAGTAGTAGCTTTACCAACAGGCACCATATTTTTCACCCCTAGGCACCTAGAAGTTGAGTGTTGAAGAACTTTGACAACTGCTTTGATCCACTAAGGAGATTCACAACATAAGCTTGAGTTTCCTGAGCTTCAACCATGCTGAGATAAACCCAATATCCCAATTTCTGCATTATAGTTATAAGGAAAACAATGTAAATCTCTCCCAAATGGCTTATTTACATGCTTTTGAGATTCTGATTCATAGAATTAAAGTGGCAAGGGGGGATCAGAGGCCATCTAATCCCATTCTCCTCCCTGTAATAATGAGGACACTGAAACCTGAAGTATTAAATTGTCTAGCTAAGGACACGGGATTACGTTGAGCAAGGTGAAGGGCAGTTGTAAGAAATTTTACATCCCCATCAAATTATAATAATTTAAGTATCTCACTTATCCATTCACATTAGTGAGATTTTTTTGTTTTTATATTTTTGCCAAAGTTGATACTTAGTTACAAATTTGCATTAGGAAAAAATGTTATGCTGTTAGTAGTAAACATGTTTAAGTTGACCTCATATGTATTCTATCATCTCCAAATGGGCAGAATAAGTCGAGAACCAGAGCCTTCCATTCCTTCAGGTGGAACTCTTCAGGGGTGGCATACAGAATCTGAAGATCTATGCGGAAATGAGTTAGACCCCCTTATTACCACCTGTGAGAGGCCTTGGTCTGTGCCACCTGTGAGAGGAACGTAAAGTCTTGGCTCAAGAGTGAAAACAGGTGCACAGCTCCCCAGCAGCAGTGTGTTGTATGGAGATGGCTTTTCCCAAGCACCCTACAAATTAGGCAAATCAGGAGAAAATCAGAATTGCTTGTCTGGATAAATCTTATAATTCAGTTCACATAATTCCCATAAGACACAGAGAGAAAATTTGTGGAAAATCTAGATAACTCTCTTACATTACAAAAATCAAATGAAATGTAGTTTGAAACCTGTGCCTTATTTGAACTTTAACTGATGCAAATTTGGTTGCTGATATTGTTCTTAATATATAAGAGAGCTAAGAGGTTGGCTCATCTGGTAAAACTAGTCAGATGTAATTACCAATATTATTTCTAGGAGATAGAAAAAAAGCTGGAATTGAGCCTATGATTTGCCCACATATAAGCTCTATGCTTCACGTACATCATTTCAGAGAGATTTTATGCTTGTTGGTTGGAGTTGACCTCAAGTGGTTGGGAAATGGTAAGGGTCTTGGATCAATATAGACATAAATCAGTTCTTCAGAATTTCCAACAACTTGTGACCCTCTATCTAGGCTGAGAATATACAGCATGATTGTGGAAACAGAACAGTTCTCTATCTGGCCTGACCTGGTGACCCTCCGGAAGTTCTCCCATAACTAACTCTACTCTCACAGGTAAAGGAAAAGAAGGACAATAAATAAAACCATGTTTGTAAGTAGACCCCTGGCTGGTATGAACACCTCCCTGGTGTGGCTAAAACTGCAATACTGCCAGAGTCAGAGTGAGTCCCCAGAAATGAATTCTCTTGCAATTTATTGTATGTCTCCAGCTGAGTCTCAGCAAATATACCATTCCTAGCCTGGGGATTGAGGCTTCCTTGTTAATGTGGCCGAAGTGTGATACAATTGCCCCTAGTCACTCATCAATCCAAATTATGTGATGTGGTTTTAATTAGTCCAAACAAGGGACCCAGTAGCTATTATAACTTCACTGTACAAAAAGGAAAAATCAACTCTTTGTTTACTTCTGGTGCTCTAGACGCATGAAGACACACCAAAATAACTGCTATTTATTTTACAAGATGGAAAAAATATTGACTGCCCTCTGGTCATAGAAAGCATTTTCTTTTGGGATTACAAGTGCAGAGATGAATTAGGTACACTTAGGATCAATATCTGTTTCTCTTCTTGGCTCAAGATGGGATTTGTCAAAATTCGAGAGCAGCTTCTATTGAGTGTCAGCTACAAATCCTTCACTCCGAGTCATACACCTATTCAGGCTAAAATATAAAAGGCAAAGGGTTTTCTCAGCTACAGTGTCTGGGGTGGGGATGCTGAATCACTTCTCTGCCTTTTCCTTTAGTGGCTTTTTAGTTTGATGAAGTGACCCTACCATCAGAGAATGGAAGGGGGTGAGGTCTGTGCTAGCAAAGGACAGTGACTCCTGGGGATGGAGGGAAGTGCGACCAGGAGCTCACTATGGGTTGGGAGGAAGAAAGAAGAAGGAGAAAGGGGAAAAAGAAAGGGGAAAAAGCAATTCTGGACAAACATGTGAGCAGATAGATAAGGAAGTGAGGCTATTTACTAGATATCAAAGAATTTATCTGTAGTTCTTCCTAATTTTTAGGACCACAACAATTAATCAATACAATGTCCAGCACATATACTATTACCGAGGGCTAAAAAGTGAAGGACAAAGTCTCTCTTGCTGGAGGTCAGGTGAAGGCTGCCAGTTGAGCTCTGAGAAAAAATCAACAAAGAGTGGGAAAAGAATGTTTTTAAAAGTTCCATACATTCTTCACACTGCATTGTGGAGGGTGTGTTTCACAGGTGAGGACACAAATGAGCCTCCGCGGGTCAAAAAGCTTACAAAGGCAGAAGAAAGTGCTTAGTATTGCTTAGTATTTGCAACTGGATATTGAAAATATTCAACAATTTAGCAGAAGCCCACATGTGTCTCACATGGACCTAGGAAACTGAACAAGCAAAACAGGGTCTGATCTAAGGAAAAGAGCCTTTTAAAAAAGGAAACTAAGCAAATAAAGCAAGAAACATCAAGCACAGTGATGTGCCAAATAACATATGAGAAAGAACAAAGACTGATGGGAAACAGTCCCTAAGAACTCAGCATTGCCACAAGTGCTGTGAAAACAAGGCAAACAGAAGAGCCAAACAGAAGGCAGTGAGAAGTGTGCTGGGCAAAGGTGGAGGCTGAGCTAGACGCCCCCACAGAGAAAACACAAGGCAATCTGGAGAGAAAATAGGGAGAGACTAACCTAAGGGAACAAGGCAGTAAAATGAGGTGAAGACAGAAATAATCATGGTCAAAGGGAGAGCCGCAATGACGCCACCCTAGTGACACACAGCCAGCAGGCCGGGGTAAGGCAGACACGAGCATCCTAATGGTACCTGCACCAGCCCACCTGGTCTTCACTCTCCGACCTTCAGTCTCTCTTCTCCAAAGTACCGGCAGTAGCACCTACTGTTTAGAAACATGGAAGGACTAACGGGATAACATATGTAAACCACTGACTGCAGCTGGTAGCTCAGTACCTTACATTTCCCTTCGCTGCAGCTACCCTCAGCCCAGGCAGAATCTAATTCCAGTTTTTCTTTTAATGTCTTGTGGTCATCTCTAATGGAAGCCACTGGCTGTTTCACTGTCACGTGGTGTTATCTCAGGGTTTCTTGATACATAGTGTTGTTGCTTCTTATCCTAGTTGGCCTAAAGCGGTTACAACCTTTGAATTTTTAATTCTGCTTTCCTTCCCTCTGCCTGACTGCCAGCTGCCACTTTCTGATACTGTCATATCCGTCTACATTGCTATTAATCTTCTATGGACCAGGATAGCATTGTGAAATGTACTAAATTCATGGGACCCTGAATATAAAAATTACTGATGAAGAACTCAGTTGCTACTCAAAAGTTTCCATCCAACCTCTATGCTTGTCCTACATAAATTTTGACATGTGGCGAGTTTTTAAAAATATTTGATGCCAGTAATAACAGAAAGACCTAGTGGTCCCTAATTTTTAAAAATACCAAAACTGCACATGATAACAATCACAACTGAATTTCTTCCAGAATGAAAGTACCAAGGTTGCTGGGTCCCTCTTCCTCACTAGTTACAGGGCAACCTGCTGATTGAGGCTCCTTTCTCCAAAAGCAGCCTTGAAACTCTTGACCTTTTCTTAAGGGTAAATGAGTGGCCTTAATTAAGTAGAATAGGACACTGCTCAGAATGTTTTCATAATAGCAAAGACTCCTGAAGTTCACACACAGAAGCTCTAATAGGAATTCTTAGAGCTTTGCGTGTACTGCATGAGATTTTTGAGGGAGAGAATGAGGACCCTGTAAAATCTCATAGGTAGGAGGCTTCTACCTTTCTCCTGCCTTCCTAACTCCCAGCAAGGGGACTAAATCATCGCAATGCATGCCACAAAGCTGCTACTTAGTATTGCGCTGACTGTCAGGTATTCTAAGGGGATCTAATCTTTTACTTCTCTTGGACTCAGATTCCCCAGATGGGCACCGTGATAATTCCCTTCTTCGTGTCAAGGGTGTGTCCTAGAAACAAGTCCTTTATTTGCAGAACAGGATTTAAATCCTTCAGAGAGTAATCCATGTGAGGTGAGCATGGCTTCTGAGTCTCTTGGGCTGCCTCTTCTTTGTATTATAGAGTGAAATGGACTAGGGCATTTCCAACAGAAAAAGAAATATATTCAGGTTACACTGAACCATACAGGAAAATTAATACAAAGCAGTGATGGTTCACAGGCCAGCTCAGTCCTCCTTGAAATCTCAGTGACTGGAAAAATTAGTCTCCTGTTTCCTTTTCATTCGCCTTTTTTTAATTATAACTTGCTGAGGCCCTGGCTAATACCCTTTAATCTCTTTTAATAACTACCCTATCCTCGTTCCTCTAAGCATCCTTCTCAAGGCGTCCGCAAATCCAAGAATGCTCTTAAGATTGACTGACTGGCTGATCTCCCAGCTCTGTTGATTTACTGTCACAACATTTATTCCTCTATCCCAGGTCTGTAGGGACAAAAGAAAAAGCAAGGGTGTGAACTCTTTCCAGACCCATGAGAAAGCAAGTGGCAGGAAATTTGGGGAGGTGATCATATGGACCTTAGCCCCCACATTTTCTTAAATACTTTTTCTTCCTCAGAGCTTCATTCTCTCTCTACCTCACATCTTCCAGGAGGCTCATTGGCCTCCACAGTGTGGAGGTAATGACAGCCACTTCTTTTTGTGAGAATTTTACCTGCTCACAGGAGACTGAGACACGTGGGAAACACATCAGTACTAGAGAAATTAAAGACACAGGCTCTGGTCTATGGAAGACACAGGTATAGTAGCTGGACACAAGTTGCATGAAGTCAGAAGCCACTGAGTCTTTATTCTTGTAATAAATACATTTATTCTTATAACTCAAATACATTTTAGGTGAATGATGTCAGGCTTAAAGGTGAGTCTCCAAATTTAGAGGGTGTGGTACTTGGCCTCAAGCTACTTATCATCACTTTTTCCACAAAGGGTGCACAGGTAGTAAGAGGACATAACAAGGCAGAGCAAACAATGGTGAGACCAATGCAGTATTCACTAAAGCATCTACTTAGCTTGCCCAGTAAGGGACCAGCTCTGACTCACAGGACAAGAGTTCCACATGCAACATAAGAAAATAGTGGGCAGTGCATGTAATCAGAGATACAAGTCTGAGGTTGGTACTCAGGAAAGTTAGTGAAGGTGGAGTAATAAAGATCCTTGCATCGAGGAGAGTTTGTAAGCCTTGAGTAGTGCTGAGTATCTAGAAGCAAATGAGATGTGGGGCAGGGGGAAAGCAAGAGCACTGCAAACACAGAGCAGAAGCAACAGCGAATCAGATCAGTTTAGAAACAGGGCCAGGAAGAGAATATGAGTACCTCAGAAAGTTGCTTCTACTTGAAGCCAAATGGCTGATTTGAAATGAAAATGCAGGATGATGCAAAAGTATGTGTACATATTTCATCAGAAGTGACTGATAGGTCTCAAAGCCAGTGCAAACAGGTGCAGCCCAAGGGTGTCTCCAGTTCTAGCATGGTGTGCTTCCACACCCTGATGACTCCTGCACACAGAAGTCCCACGATTCCAAAGCCCTCTTTGCAGCCCAAAATCCCTGGTGAGCTGAAATTCTAGGGCAGCACTGTCCAAAACAAATATTATAAAAGCCATAATGAAAAGCCATATATTTAAAATTTCTAACAACTGCATTTTAAAGATTAAGAAGAAACAGGTAAAATTAACTTGAATATACCATAATGTAGCATATTAAAAATCCTATCATTTCAAGATGTAATAACTATGAAGTAATTATTAACATATTACACTTATTTTTTCATACTAACTTTTTCAAATCCACTGTGTATTTTATGCTCACACTAGAACTCAGATTATAGGCATTTGGAGTTCCATGTGGCTAATTCTAACATGTTAGTTAGCACAATATAAGTACCTGCCTATCTGTACTTTCAGCCTAGAAGGGTATTACTTCCTTTATGTGCTAGTCCAGTAATCTGCTGCAGCTTCAAGTACAAACAGATAGGCATCATTTGCTATATCAGTCTTCCTAGATAGCATCATCTCTTAGAGCTGTCCACTGCCCAGGGTATTTTGTCTAGTAGGAGACAATTACAGCAAGATGAATTTGTCTGACATTCCACGCAGACCCAGTGTAGAAGTCTGCATATGAAATTACCATTACCTTCTGGAATTCTCCCAACTCCACCAGCTCTAACACAAGTTATTCTCTGTCTGATGGTTTGGAGAGTCTGGACAAATTGGGTGCCCAGAGGATCTTTCTAGGAAAGATCCAGTGGGCCTTGTCTGGGCTCTCAAATGACCCCAAAGCACTCAAGAGATCCAAAGTCACACATGTATGTTCATCCATTGTGGATTTTGAGGCCAGGTCTAAAATCAATAAACTGTGTACTAAGTAAGCCAGGGAACTAGAAGCCCACTGTGCAGAAACAAGTGTTGAAAAGGCTGCCTTGGAATAGAGAAGGTGGCTGATTGTAGGACTGGACAAATAGCAGGACAGAAGCCACAAGGAGCATAGCTGGGCCTCTGGAGGCAGTGCTTTAAAAGAATGTTGGAAAACAGGAGTCTTGCAGCAAAGACCCATTGGCCCTAGACAGAGTCTTTCAAAGAACATTGTATATAGAGAGCTATGCCTCCTTGAATTGGATCCCCTGTTGGCTGACCTTGGGTGAATTACTCAGCTTCCTAAGTTTTGGTTCCTCAAGGTAACCTGGGGTTATAAAAGCAACCTCAGAGGATTGTTTCCAGGTCTACTTAACTGGGCAACCGACATACAGTGTTTTCAAAAGATGTGGCTATTCAATAAAAATAGATGGTGGGGGAGAGAAATAGAGAGTAGTAGCTCAGGAGGAAGAAAAACATGAAACAGAGGAACTGGTATTAGAGGATAAAAATATACATACAAGGGCTGATGAGATAACTTAATGGACTAAGTGCCTGCTTAGACACGTGCAGGGACCGGGGTTTGAACATGGCACCCTGACCCCACCCCCAGGCATGCTGACCCAGCCACCAAGTCTGAGCATGGTGGCAAATGCCTGTAATTCCAGTGCTGGGCAGGCTGAAAACAGGAGGATCGCTATGAGTCTGAGCTCAGTAGTGAGACCCTGTCGTAAATGCACTTTTAAAAAAACATGCATGCTTACACATATACATATGCATGCACCTGCTCTCTCACTCATGTGCATACAATCATCATGTAAGCACATGCACCCACAGCAACAGACATAACACATACGCACCCTGGCACATATGCCCAGCCTTGTTGGACATTCTGGACCTTGGAAAGTTAGCTTTGGTTGCTCAGCTTTGCCCCAGGAACCAACAGTTTCCTGCCTCAATGTACCCCTTCTTCGCTACCTCATTAAGTTCCGCCATTTCCATTATGCCCTGTCTCATCCTGTGCAAGAGGGGAAATAAAACCCTGACGTTCCTGGGAAAGGAAAACTTTGCCCTTTCTCTACTCTCTGTGGCAGACATCTGACTCTCTGACTACATGATCTCATAGAAACGGATTATGCTGCTTGTATGTAAAATAGCCTGTCCCTCTATAGCAAACATCAGGAGTACATAGTAGAGACAGTAAATTATTATTGGTTGAAAGGCCCTAATGGTCTAGAATAATCAAATTCTCCTTCCTCACTCACTCACTTCAGTTGCTGCAAGAACCCTGTGTAATTAATGCCATCACGAGATTTGTTGCTACAGCTGATTCCCACAAAACCTGGGTGTGTAGGAAAGGGTCTGTATCAAAGTGGCACAGCACGAAGTGGGACAATTTACTGCAATATGTAGGAAGAAACAAGTGAAGCAATTCAACAACAAAGCTTGCTAGACCTAGTGGGTTAAAATCCACAGGAAAAAAAGGCCTGGTGGTGACCTCTAGGAGAACAAATGTCCAACTTGTCCAAATACAAAATAAAATTAGTCATATGTTATTACTCCTACTAAGTGGGCCTGACCCATGTTGAGCCCTTACCAAATACCTGTGCTTATGCTGAGGGTTTTACATATTAAACAATTGAATTTCTAAAATAAATCCAATTAAATTCTACTATCCCTACTCACAGGTGGGAAAACTGAGAATTAAAGCATGAACTCATTTTCCCAAATCACAAAACCTGATAGAAACACACCAATGCTTATGGTGGATGTAGAACTGATGTGTTTAGCTTGCAGAAACATAAGGTAGACAGAACCTGGCACACATCGTGCTGTCTTCTCTTTATACAAATCCAACTGATCCTCTACAAGCTGTCTTATTCTTGCCTCCATCATGAAACTCCTAAACTTTCTCAAATCTTCTATTAAGAAATGTCCTTGTCTAACATGTCTAAGTCTTTTTTGCATAACTGAGCTATAGATTATCTACACTTTATGGCAAAGAGGAGCTAATAGTGTATAGTAGCATTAATAACCAGATTAACTATTAATGAGAAACCAATATGCACTGAAGTAGCATACAATGCATAGCATAAGGCATGCTTAATAAAGGCATTGCCTGGCAAAGATATTTATGAAAAGCAGGTACAAAGGATGAAAGTGGGCAGAAGTATGAAAAACATATGAATTAAATAGTCCAATTGCCTCGAAGGGACCAACACTAAATGTAAATATATGTCATTCCCTCATAAATGCCATCTATAAAGTAAACTATAAAGTAGTAATAATAGAAACAGAAGAGATCTGAAAATGGAAAAATATAGGAATAGATTAGCACCAGAACTTGAAACATGTGGTTTAATTTAATTAATTACAATACCCAAAACTCTGGCTGTGGATATCTATTATTACTCCCAAATGGGCACATAATGATATTTACAGGTCAATTTATCTTTAATCTATAGAGTGAGTGGAGAGCAGGAGAAAGGATAGATATTATGATGTGACTTTAATGGGGTCTGTTTATGATTCCAACTCCATTATATTTCTAAAGTCAAACCACATCTCTTTCATTACTACCATGATTGCTTCAGTCTCAGCTGTAATAATGTGAGTAAATGATAAGTATAACTTAAGTGACCCCTGGGGTGAGTAGCTGGCTAGTTCATAGGTGTTATGGCACAGCATGCTGTCTTAAAAGTCACAGAATTAACACGTGCCCTTTCAGAGAGGACTTTGGTTCCACCTCCCCCCAAATAGAATAACTATCATTAAGAAATCAACCAATACCAAATGCTGAAGGGACTCTAGAGAAAAAGGAGCCCCTCTTCACGGTTGGTTTGAGTCTAGATGACACTAACACCATGAAAATCAGTGTAGATCAGGACATAGGAGAACCTGTACTGCAACATCATGAAACTCAGGTGAGCTCCAAATTTTCTGAACAAGGAGATTATGGAGCCACAGAGGAAAGAGACTGAAGTTCTATAGTGTGCCTGGGGAGAATCACATGGAGAGAAAACTTTCTCTCAGGCTCTCACAGAGAGCAAACTGGTCAAGCATTGACTGTGACTCATCCACATGGATGACACAGACAAAGGATCTTCAGAATAATGTACAGGACCACAAGATAAACCCTGAGGGGACTTCACTGACCATCTAAGAAACATAAAATACATGTGTTGGTATATAATAAGTCTTGCTCTATCTAGGTCTTAACCATCCAGCAGAAAAGTATAAAAATGAAGTATACATCGCGGGGCCATAATATTAAGCTGAGCTATAAATGGATACGGTCACAACTTCTTTGAATAACTCACTATTTTTGTGGAATGCTGGACTGTGTTGGATTGTGGTGTCGAGTTCAAGCACCTAAGTTAGTTGAATGACAATGGAGTGCCCATCTTTGACAGGTGTAGACAAAGGAAGAGGTATGGAAAGAAAGTCATGATGTGTGTGTATAGACAGTGCAGTTGGGATAGATAACGCTGCGCTTGTACATGTATGCAGCTTGTACAATACCAAAACATTATGAAAACAGTTTGCAATGTATTAATTTATCGAATCTGTCTTGTTAAGGTGTCTTAAAACTGTCTGATTGATATTTGTGCTTCAATAAAATAAAAAATAAATTAAAAAAAAAAAAAGAAAGAAAGAAAATCAGTGTGGAGAGTCTTCAAAAAACTAGGGTTAGAGTTCCCACTTAACACAGCTATCACCCTTCAGAGTACTTTGCAAGAAGAACTGAAAACATCATACCATAGCAATATATGCACACGCATGCTTAAAGCAGTGCAATTTGTCATAGATAAATCTTGGAAAGAACCTAAATGCCTATCAACTGAGGAACGGACAAAAAATATGTGGTAGTTTTATATAATGGAGTGTCACTCAACAATAAAAAAGATAAACTCAAGGTTTTTACAGGTAAATGGATACAACTAAGAGACCATACTCATAAGTGAAATAACTCATACTTGCATGTGTAAACATCTTATTGTCTTCCTACCATAAGAACTTGAATGAATTAAATAAAATAGAAAAGGGAAACTAGACACTGTGAAAGGGAAAGAGACTGTTCAAAGAGAAAGAACAACTGGGATGAGAGAATGGAAAAAAAAGAAAGAAAAATAGCAGAAGAAATGCATATTACTGTACAAGAGTAGCTGGGATAAGTGCACTTTTGAGCTCTTTTGGTCTTTTGAAAGGAGCAATTCATGCTTAAACTTTTTCTCTCTCTTTATTTTTTATAATTCTTTACCAATTTTACATGCCTTTAGCAGGTAATCTTTTTTTTCATTTATTTTTATTTTATTAAAATACAAATGTCAATCAGACAGTTTCAAGACACCTTAACCATACACATTCGATGAATTAATACATTGCAAACTGTTTTCATAAGGTTTTGGTATTATACAAGGTGCATGCATGATATTATATTTACAGATATTATTTTAGCAGATATCTCTTATCAATTAATTAAGAGTGTAGTTGCTTACTTATCTTATTTTTTATACCTGAATTATATCAAAAATTCAATAATTATTTACCTAGTGGATGACCATAGTACTAAAAGCTGACATAATATCCTGTCCAACCACCATTAGTGCAGATCTTGCCTCTCACAGAATTATGTAGAAGCACAGCGTTATCTATCCCAACTGTACTGTCTATACACACACATCAAGATTTTTTCTTTCTACAACCCTTCCTTTGTCTACACCTGTCAAAAGTGGGCACTCCATTGACATTCAACTAACTTAGGTGCTTGAACTCGACACCACAATCCAACACAGTCCAGCATTCTACAACCATAGGGAGTTATTCAAAGAAATTGTCGACCATATCCATTTATAGCTCAGCTTAATATTATGGGCTCACGATGTATACTTCATTTTTATACTTTTCTGCTGGATGATGGTTAAGACCTAGGTAGATCAAGACTTATATACCAACACAAGAACTTTATATTTCCTATGTGGTCATTGAAGTCCTCTCAGGGTTTATCTTGTAGTCCTGTACATTATTCTGTAGTTCCTTTGTCTGTGTCATCCATGTGGATGAGTCATGGCCAATGCTTGACCAGATTGCTCTCTGTGAGAGCTTGAGAGAAAGTTTTCTCTTCATGTGA
>PVKA01024782.1:0-33788 GCA_004027165.1 Ctenomys sociabilis
ACAGAGATCAGAAGACGCCACGAGGACTGGACGATCTACTTCGGAGGAAGATCACCCACCATGCTGGCAAGGCATTCCTGACTGCTGGCAGAGTCTCCCAAAAGGGCTTCCAGAACCTTCTCCCAGCAGAAGGCTGGCTCTGCCCTTCCAAAATAGGATCCCAGACCAAGGCAGAAACCACAATTCCTGTTCAGAGCCACCTTGGAGCCAACCAGCATCAAGGCTCCTGGCTTCTGAGTCAGTAGGTAAGTGCTTTAGGTTAAGGCCTCACTTGCTGGTCTACATGCTTCTTGACAGCTACTACTGACTTACCCCCTTTCAGTGTTTGATGCAGTATGAAGTGCCTAATGAACACTCAGAACTTTAATGTATTTTCAAGTGATATAATTAATTATCTTTGAATATTAATATTTTTGTAATCAGCCAACTCATGGCTTAAGTTTTAGGCTTTCATCAAGAAATAACTTTATTCACATGAATAACGTTTGAGGAAAGAGAATTCTCATTTTGAAATTCTTTAAACAAGAATAGGATCTTGATGGACACCATCAGGAAGCAGTTGAAGATAATCTCCTTCAGCTACTGAGCAGAGCACTTTGTAATTTTCTTATTTAAGTGTTATGTCTACATGTTTGAGGTTTTCATTTGCTTTTGTTGGCACGCCCTCTCCATTTCTAGACCACCAGTACTCCTAAAGACCAAAATTAATTGCTGGTTTTACAGTTTTATATGTTTAAATGATAGGGATGCCAGATTGTTTCAAAATGAAAACACATCCAAATTTAATGAAGTTCAAAGGAAGAAATATTTATTTATGGATTAAAGCATAAAACGATCTGTTGCTTATAGTTCACAAAACTGTGATAGCTTTTCCTAGTAGGTGAAGGGAGGGCTGATGAGAAGAGCGAGGGAGAGAATCCCACATCCACAATCCAGACAGACAAACAAAGGACTCCTGAGTCTCCTGACAAGGGCGGAGAACACCGATAGTGTACAGGCAGAGTCGGAGGCAGGCAGGAGCCAGAGGTTTGTTCTGTCAGTTCCCCACACAGCTCGCAGGCATGTGTTGACATGTCTTCAGGAATAGAGCACACTGTGTCCCACTGGAGTACGGCTTTACTGGTTATTGAGCCTCAATGATAGTAAACATTTCTAGAGCTGTTGGAATGAAGTGCACAGAGAATCTCAAGTATATGGCCACCAAAGAGATGGATTTCCATACCTTTGGTGACCACCCAGTCCCTGTGTGCAAGCAGTGCCTGAGATCAAGTCCTGGGTACCATGTCTGCAGCAGCAAAAGACCTTGGCATATGTATAGTGGAGCAGAAGCCCTACCTCATCTCTAAAGTGCTCCGTTATCACCATACCCTTAATCTCATCTTTTTATTTCTTACTATAAAGAGAAAAATCTGACATTCATCCATATACTTTTATTTGACACATAATGATTGTGTGTTTTTATGGGGAACAGTATGACTTTTCAATTTATATGTATTATGTATAGTGATCAGATAGGGGTAATTGCCATATCTGTAGCTTCAGACTTTTATCATTTCTTTGGGTTTGGACAATTCAGAATTCTCCAGAGCATCTTAACAAGTAACATTTCTCCCCTCACAAGCTAAACTAGCACCAAAATATATTTATTGTACTCAATAATATATTTACACTAATATGCTCCTTACTTTTTTTCCATTGGACTTATCCTAGAACCTGTGAAGATTGCACAATGACACAATTTCCTTAGGCATTTTCTATACATTTACTTTTAAGTCCTTCCAAACTTTACATCAGCTTTCTTTGAAATGAATTGCAGTTTGGATATAGTAGAAAGAACATTAGAGGTAGATTCAGGAAATCCATGTCTAAATCTCATGTTTCCTGCTTATTTTCTTTGTGATCAGAAATATATCATTTACATTCTCAGGTTCAACTCAGTTTCATCACTGTAAAGCAAAGAGAATCCTATTGTCTTCTACACTTCACAGGGTTGCTGTAAACATCCAAATCATTGAAAGCCCTAATATATACATTCTTTCACAAGAATGAGATATACTATTTTTATCTTGCATATAAAATATTCAAGTATAATCCTTCTACTAACAGCCAACATGCCTTCTGCATCATGCCTACCAACGGTATCTCCCTCATGGCCAGAAATTTAAGTGACCATGTTAACTGATTTATTATAAGCTCCTGATTTCACTGAAATTGTCCATGGGTCAAATGGTGTGTCTCAGAGTGCATGTCAGCTAGTGATGCCCAGTAAAGCCTGCTCAGTTAATATGAATTTGAATGAGTAGCAGTGATTTTCTTCTGGGTCTAATCTTTTAGCCCCAATGGTATAAGACTGTTTTCATCCTCTTTTTCCTCTGAGTCTGAACACTTAGATATACCTTGTGGATGAATTAGTGACATGAGTTTACTACTGTGAACATGAAACAGTTTCCTGAATAAAAACAGACCTGAATGTAATTACCACAAAAAAGGACAACTCAACAAAAGCAGTCATCATTTGAGGCATACCATCCCTGTGACTCTCCCCCACCAGAAGCCACTTTGGTTACTCAGTGGCACACAGGGTAGCTGGATCCCATGTTGAGAGGCAAGAGTTCCCAGGATCAAATGTTCCACCAGAACTTTGAGGAGGTTCTCTCATGGTCAAGTTGGCCAACTGGCAGCACCTCCTTTAACATTTTCCAGGCAAGTCACCACTTCTGTGATCTATGGCAAGGAACAGTGGAATTGAGCTACAGAAGTAAACCCAAAGATAATATTCCTCCCCAGGTCTGCTCTGGGATAAGAAAAATCTTCCCAGCAAGGCAGTATTCAGCTAGAGTTACTTCCTTCACATGGTCAGAGCTTCACTACCTGTATGTCTGGTGTTCAATTAGCAAGTTGCTTAAATCAGGCCCAGAAGCCTTACACCTCAAGAACGTGCCAAAAAAGTCTTTTCAAGCTTAAAACCTTCACTTTTGGTATTGCTAAAAATCTGTGGAAACAACCATAATTCAGAAAGGAATGATTCCAAGTCCCTCAAATAACAATCACACAACACATTCCATTTAGAATTTAGTACCAAGAAAAAGGCTAGTTCTCTGGATGAATTTCCTTATTTTATTTTATCAGGCAAATAAAATATAAAATATATCTTTCTATTGGCTATATAGAGAAAAATTTAGTATTGAAGTATAAAAATTTAGTTAACCTACAATTATAATTCCACTCTTGCTTCTCACTCCATGGTGGATGCAAAAGTGTATGCAGCATTCACACACGAACACATCACTTAGCAGCACCCAAGTTCAGAAGTTTTTGAAAGCAGATACAATTGCAAATAAATTTATCTTACATTTCCAAATGTTAGCCAAACATGAGGTAGCAAGGCTTGAGCATGTAAGAACAATGAATATATTTTTGAGTTAAAATACCTTCTATGTCTCCTTGAAATAAACTCCTTGCTCTAGTTAACCTCCTCAGTTATGAAATCTTCCAGCACATTGACCTTGAACTTCCCAAACTGCAGAATTATCAGTTGATAAATTTCTGGTTTTTTATGTTACTTAGTCTCTGATATGCTATCATAAAACAGAAAACAGGGGAATCCCAGTTCAGTGAGTCTGGGACAGAGCTTTTAGCTTCTTCCCTTGCCCACCGGCTCCGCCCCACTAACCCTGCCTTCCCAATCTGTGAATCCTTGTCAAGTTAGTCTGGGGCAGAGTCTTTGGCTTCTTCCCGTGCACACCGTGCTACTCAGAGCCCCTTTCCCAAGCCAGCCAAGAGAATGGGAATTTCCCCAAATCTCTGGGTATCCAAGTTTGGAGAGTGTGTGGTAAGACTGAGGGAGAGGCTTAGGCTTCCCCCAGTGCTCTCTGTGCCATCCAGAGCCTCAGGCCCCAAGACAACCTAGCCAGAGACCTGCCTGAGACACTCCAGACAAACCTGCCTGGCAACCCCCCAGACCCCTGCCCCCAAGCATGCCATGGGAGTGAGAAATTCTGGTGACTCTCTCGGCAGTAGATACACTTCCACATGGCCTGGGGAGTGTCAGGGAGACTTTTTGCACCCCCTAGTGATCTCATGACCAGGGAACCAACAGAGGGAAACCACAAGAGCTACAGCAAAAAAAGAACTGAACAAAAAAGCTAGATCCAGGCCAGGCATAACTGGATAACCTCAAACTTAAAAGACTGTCAACTGAATCTCATTACCTGCTAAGATTATAACTGCACCAAAGCTCCACACTAAAGGTCAGAGGTCACTGCTATTCAAAATGAGAAAGACAAGGAGAAAAATGCAATCTAAGACCTTGAGCCCACCAATAAGTGCAGAGGACACTAGCTCAGCTGAAATGAATGAATTAACAAAGATGGAAGCAAAAGAACAGCAGCAGAAAAGTATACAAGAACTCAGACCAGAATTAATGCCTGAAATAAAAAAACAAATAGTTGAATACATAGCACATGAAATGAAGAATAATCCAGAAACATATGGGGGAAACCCAACACTCACCCAGAAAAAAATGCAGAGAACACTATTCTAGCTGAAAAGTATGAATTAACAGTGTCAGAAGCAAAGAAACAACAGCAGAAAGGTCATGAGGAACGCAAAGCGGAAATAATTTCTGAAATCAAAAAAAGAATTCTTTGAAATCATAGCACCTGAAGAACAGAAACACTTCCAGAAGCATACAAAGGAATCCCAAAGTGAAAGAAACTCTGCAGAGAAAAATAGCTAGCTCCAAAGAAGACATGGATAAAATAAATAAATAAATAAATAGAGGAGATCAGAAATATGACAGATTTCTGGAATGAGCAATACAAAAAAGAAATAGAACACATGAAGCAGAGTCAAAGACAATATAGAAGAACCAAAGTTATCAATCATGTGTCTACAAAACTCCTTGAGTCAAAGTGAAGACAGTTTCAGATCTAGAGGATGCTGGTGCAGCTAGTGAAAAGGTGAGAAAGAATCTCTTAACAACGAGAATGCAGGAAAAAATAATCCATCACCTGAAAGATGATGCTAGGATGAACAATGTGAGATTAATTGGCATCAGTGAGAATGAAGGAGTCAATACAAATGATATAAAAAGAATATGGGCAAAAGTAATTGAAGAAAACTTCCAAAATATGAGAAAACAATCCAATATTCAGGTAACTAAAGCATACAGAACACCAAATAACTTCAACACCAGTAAAAACACACCAAGACATATAATAGTCAAGATACCGGAAATCCAAAACAAGAATAATATACTGAAAGCTGCTAGAGAGAAGAAGCAGATCACATCCAAAGGAAAACCCATCAGAATTACAGCCGACTTCTCTATACAAACCATGAAGGCAAGGAGAGCATGGAGCACAGTTCTTCAAGGCCTGTAGGAAAAAAATTCCAGCCCAGAATATTATAACTTGCAAAACTCTCTTTCAAGTTTGATGGAGAAGTGAAATACTTCCCAAACAAACAAAGAACAACTGAAGAATTTCATGATGACAAAGCCATTCCTACACAGGCTACGAAGGATGTTCTAGAGAGAGACCACAATGACCAGAACTCCATGAATGGGAATGGAAGGAACCCACTAAACAGGAAAGACAAATACAGGATAAAAAGGAGTAAACAACAGCAGGTAAATATCATGACAAACTTAAGTCAACACATTTCAATTATACCTATCAATGTAAATGGATTCAATTCACCAATTAAGAGAAATAGAGTGGCACAGTGAACTAGGAAACAAACTCCAAAAATATGCTGTATACAAGAAACATACTTAACTCAAAAAGACATTCATAGGCTCAGAGTCAAAGGATGGAAAATAGTATTACATGCCCTAGCACCTCAGAAAAAAAGCAGGAATTACAATTCTGTTCTCAGACAGCCTTCACGTAAAACAAACTAGGATAAAACAACATAAAGAAGGCCACTGTACATTGGTTAGAGGAAAAATTCAACAGGAAGAGGTGACACAAAGAAATATCTGTGTAACAAACACAGGAGCACCCAACTATGTAAGACAAATCTTAACAGACAAGAAAAGCCTAATATCTAAGATCACAATCTTAAGAGGAGACCTTATCTCAAAAGATAGATGAACCAGACAAAAAATTAGCAAGGAAGTAGCAGAACTGAACCTGAGCTTGGATTAAATGAAGCTAGTGGACACATACAGAGTGTTCCACCCAACCACAGCTGAATACACATTTTTTTTCAGCCGCACGTGGGTCATTTTCCAAAATAGACCACATACTAGTCCAGAGGTCATGCATAAGTATATGCAAGAAAACACAAATTATCCCATGCATATTATCTGACCACAGTGCAATGAAACTGAATCTAAATGACAAAAGAAACCAGCTAAATTCATGGAAATTAAACCATACCCTACTCAGCAATCAATGGGTCACAAAAGAAATACAAGAAATTCAACATTATCTACAATTCAATGAAAATTCAAGCACACCTTACTGGAATCTATGGGATGTGTTGTTAGTAGTTCTTAGAGGGAAAATCATAGCTATGAACTCACACATTAGGAAAACAGAACAGGAGCAAATAAACACCCTAATGTTGCACCTCTGACATTTAGAAAAAGAAGAGCAAATGAACTCCAGGTGCAAATACAGGAAGAAATTATAAAGAGTAGAGCAGAAATTAACTTAATTGAGATAAAGAAAACAGTTCGAAGAATCCACAAATCAAAAAGCTGGTGCTTTGAAAGACTTAATAAAATTGATAGGCCTCTAGCTAACATCAACAAAAAGAGGAAAGGAAAAAATTCAAATACAAGCAATAAGGAATGAAAAGGGTGAAATAACCACAGAAACAGTGGAAATTCAGAAGATTATCAATAGTTACTTTGAGAATATTGATGCCCACAGAGTAGAAGACCCAGAAAAATGGACAGATTCCTCGAAAGGTACAAATTATGAAAACTGAACGAAGAAGATATAGCAACTCTCAATAGGCCAATAACAGCCAATGAAATAAAAGCCTACCGACAAAGAAAAGTCCAGGTCCTCATGGATTCACAGCTGAATTCTACAAGAAATTGATAGAGAATGTAATCCCTACGCTCCTCAAACTCTTCAATGAAATTGAAGAGGAAGAAGTCCTCCCAAAATCATTTCTAGAGGCAAGTATTATACTGATTCCAAAACTAGGAAACACACAACTAAAAAGGAGAACTACAGGTCAATCTCCCCCATGAATATAGATGCAAAAATACTCAATAGAATCTTAGCAAATAGAATACAGCAAATCATCAAGAAGATCATACACCATGACCAGGTAGGATTTATCCCAGGGATGCAAGGATGGATGAATATTTTCAATATTCAAAAATCTATAAATGTAATACATTATATTAATAGACTGAAATATAAAAATCACATGATCATCTCAATTGATTCAGAGAAAGCTTTTTACAAAGTTCAACACTCATTCATGTTCAAAGTCCTACAGAAAATTGGAATAGATGAAAACTAACTTAACTTGATAAAAGCCATCTATGACAACCCAAAAGCTAATATAATCCTGAATGGCAAAAAACCGAAATCTTTTACTATTAGTTCAGGTACAAGACAAGGATGTGCTCTATCATCCCTCCTATTCAATACAGTTTTGGAATCACTAGCAACAGCCATTAGAAAAGAGGGAGAAATAAAAGGAATAAGAATAGGTAAAGAAAAAATTAAATTATCACTCTTTGCAGTTGACATGATACTTTACTTGGAAGACCCCAAAAAACTCCACCAAGAAACTACTAGAACTGATACGGAAATTCAGTAGCATAGCAGAATACAAAGTCAATGCTCAAAACTAAATAGCATTCCTATACACAGATAACAAACACACTGAAAGAGAAACAATAGAAATAATACCTTTTACAATAGCACTGCGGAAAATGAAATACCTTGGGATTACCTTAACCAAGGAAGTCAAGGACCATTTCACAGAAAATTTCAACACCCTAACAAAAGAGATTATAGAGAATCTCAAAAAATGGAAAGATATTCCATGCTCCTGGATAGGAAGAAGCAACATCATGAAAATGGCCATATTCCCAAAATTGTTGTACAGATTCAATGCAATCCCTATCAAATTGCCACAAACATACCTCCCAGACCTAGAAAAATCATTCCTAAAATTTATTTGGAACCACAAATGACTTAGAATAACAAAGGCAATCTTGGCCAATAAAGACAAGGCAGGAGGCATCACAATTCCTGATGTGAAATTATACTACAAAGCCACTGTGATAAAATCAACATGGTATTGGCAACAAAATAGTCCTGAGGATCAATGGACTAGATTAGATGATGCAGAGGCATATACGATCACACTCAGTCATCTGACCTTCGACAAAGGGGCCAATCATACTTGCTGGAAGAAAGATAGCCTCTTTAACAAATGGTGCTGGAAAAACAGGCTTTCTACATGCCAAAAACTAAAACTTGATCCAGCTCTATCACCATGCACTAAACTAAAGTGAAAATGGATTAAAGATCTGAACATTAAAACAGAAACACTCAATGTCCTGGAAGAGAAAGTAGGAGGAACTCTTGAAGACATAGGGGTAGATAAAGAGCTCATGAACAAACATGTATTTGCATGGGAAACACTTGAAAGAATCAACTGGGATAAACTCTTTCTTGAGGAGTTTCTTCACATCAAAAGAAATTGTCAACAAAGTGAAAAGACAGCCCATAAATTTTGAAAGAATAGTAACTAGTAAGTAATCAGACAAACGTCTGCTGTCTAGAATATATACAGAAATAAGGTAACAGAGCCCTCAAATTTAAATAACCAATTCATAAATGGGCATCTGAGATGAATACACACTTCTCAGCTGATGAAATTAAAGAAGCAAGTAGATATATGAAAAAATCCCCCACATTGCTAGCCATCCATGAAATTCAAATAAAAACAACACTGAGATACCATCTGACTCCAGAAAGAATGGCTATCATAAGGAAATCAACCAACAATAAATGTTGGAGAGGTTGTGGGGAAAGGGAACACTTCTCCACTGCTGGTGGGAATGTAGACTGGTGTAACCATTGTGAAGATCTGTGTGGAGACTTCTCAAAAGAGTAGAACTAGAAATCCCATTCAAGCCGGCTATCCCCCTACTGGGAATTTTCCCAGAGGAACTGATATCATTATATCATAGTGATATATGTGTACCTATATTTATAGTAGCATAATTTGTGATAGCAAAATCTTGGAAACAACCAAGATGTCTGTTACATGAGGAATGCTTGAAAAATATGTGGTATTTCTATATAATGGAGTATTACTCAGCTATAAAAAATGATAAACTTGAAGCATTTATATTGAAGTGGATGCCACTTGAATATATACTTGTAAGTGAAATAAACCAGATACACATGTGCAAATATCATATAGTCCTCCTAGTATAAGAAGTCAAAAGAAGAAACACAAATAGAAATGTATAACAACTAAAATGAATTGAGTCAGATAGTTAGGGCAAACTGAACGGTATATGCTGCAGGGTACTAATCAGCTTTTCTTCTGGATGGTTAACAACCTAAGTTCACAGTTCAAAATTTGAGAAATAGAAGAGTTGCAAGTTCAGCCAACTTTTTGGCCCTAGCTTTCAAGGTCAGCGAAGACTCAGGGCATAGGAGATCCTGTACTGTATTATCATGAAACAGTTGTTTCCCAAATTTTCTGATTAAGGAGATTATGGAGCCATAGAGGAAAGAGATCAAAGTTCTATAGTGTGCCTGGGGAGAGTCACATGGACAGAAAACTTTCTGTCAAGCTCTCACAGAAAGCAAACTGGTCAAGCATTGGCCATGACTCATCCACATGGATGACACATACAAAGAATCGACAGAGTAGGGTACAGGATTATAAGATAAACCCTGAGGGGACTTTACTGACCTCATCAGAAACAAAAGCTGCACTTTTTGGCATATAGATCTTGCTCTAACTTGTTCTTAACCATCCAGCAGAAAAGTATAAAAATGAGGTATATAATGTAGGTCCATAACAATAAATTGATCTGTAAAGGGCTATAGTCAACAACTTGTTCATATAAGTCACTATTATTGTGGAATGCTGGACTGTGTTGGATAGTGTCGCAGAGTTCAGACACCTATAGTGGTTTGATGACAACAGAGTGCCCATCTTTGATAGGTCTAGACAAAAAAAGAGGGATACAAAGGAAGAACTAAGATGTGTTTGTATAAACAGTACAGTTAGGATAAATATGCAGTGTTTCTGCATAATTTTATGAGAAGCAAGATTTGTACTAATAGTGGGTGGACAAGTTATTATGTCAGCTTCTAGTACTATGTATGGACAGCCACTAGGAAGATAACAAGGTAGATAGTATTAATTATTGAATCTGGGATACAATTCAGCTATAAAAAAATAAGTATTGAGCTACACTCTCTTAGGTTATGATTAAAGACAACTGCTATAAAAATGTCTAAGTACAATATCATGTATGTACCTTGTACAATATCAAAACATTATGAAAACAGTCTTGTGATGTATTAATTATCAAATCTGTCCTGTTAATTTGTCTTGAAACTGTCTCATTGCTATTTGTTCTTCAATAAAAAAAAGAAAAATATAATTACCAAATATTTTTAAAAACAGAAAACAGACTATGATACCTGACAAAGTGAAGAATCAAGGTGCTAAGATTCTGTTTAAGCTTTTGATTATTAGACATTATGAATTTCAGCAGGCCCACATATATACATTCACAGGACATGTCCTTTGCTTTCTCTTATTTATAGAAGTTCATCTGGCCCTTTTTTTAGATCTTACATCTGCAGTATTCCTTAGGAAATTCAAGTCAACATCACAAGAGATTATTTTTCTGCCATGTCAGTATGTTGTCATCAAGGGTTCCAGTCAAAACATTCACTCAGTGCAAAGGCCAGAGGATCCCAGAATCAGACTCCCTTGAAATCTTCAGGGGTTAAGGACCAAACTGAAGGAACCAAGTGCTATTACTTACCAAAGGAAAGGAAGGTGGTAACAGGATAGAGTAACAGAACCAAGTGCTCCCAGAGCATTTTCTAGCTTATAACTGATATCCACGTTATATATATAATTAGATAATATGCATACATACATTGAGCATTTAATACATGTAAACATCTGCATTAGTATAGGTGATGAGAAGAAATTTTAATGTGTGCTATGATTTATATCTAAAATGTCCACCACAGCCTCATGGAGCTCCCAAGTGAGATGGTTAGGAATGACTGGATTCTGGGTGTGTAATACTAGATTATGCATGTGTGCTAACTAGATTAGTCCATCCATAGGCTTGGAATGGCTCTGGGTGTGACTGAATGTATTTATTAAAAACAGAAGACCAATTTTGGGTGTGAGTGGCACCAATAGGCTTGTATCCTGAGTAAAATCAAAAGGGGAAGGGAGTCTTGTTGCTGCTGCCTCCTGCCTTCCCCGCCATGGACTTTCTCCTCTGTAATGCTCTCTGTCATGTTTTTCTGCCTTGTAACCAGATAACTGTGGACTGTAACCTCTAAAATCTGTAAGCCAAATCATACTTCCTCCTTTAACTTGAGGTTGTCAAGTATTTTGTTCCAGCAATGAGAAAAGTAAATAAGACAATGTGGTGAGTTTAACTGAACTAAATTTATGTAATAGATCTACAAGCAGAAGACAAGATGAGGTAAGAAATGTTGGCTCTGATCATGACGCAGGAATTTCCTCCTTCTAAATGGAAACTCTCACTCCTGAAATAAAATTGGGGAAAGACCACGTCCTTTTCAGATTCAAGCACTAAGAGCATAGATGTTTCTCCTTTCCTTTCTTGCCCCATTTAAATCTATTCCATGCTGCTCTCCACACACATTATCACCAACTCTGTATGTGCACACACACATTGTATGTTTCTTGTTTTCTTTCCTAACCCAATGAATGTACTTTTAACATCGGAGAAAATCTAAGCAGCTTTAGAGAGTGGAACCAAGAGAAATGGGCTGAATGGTGTGTATGTGTGTGCATATGCATGTGTACATGTCTACATTGCCTGTCTGTGCATGTGTAAGCATGTGTGTGTGCATATGCATGTGCGCAAATCTATCTGTCCTATCTGTGCGTGTGTGTCATGTGTTCATGTGTCCATGCACATGTTTGTATGTGGATTTGTGCATTATCTATGTGCCATGTGTGGTGTGTATGTGTGCGTGTGTGTGTGTGTGTGTGTGTGTGTGTGTGTGTGTGTGTGTGCATGGATACATGTGCTGGGGTGATATATCCAAAAGGGAGAGAAGAAAACAGCAAAATAAATAGACTGCCTAAATACCTAACAAATTGCCCACTAAATAGAATCAGCTCTTTCAGTAATCCATCCACCCACTGCCCACAACATAAACAAAGATAAATACAATTAGGGATGGAAGAATGCCTTTTTATTTAAGAAGGGAAGGGAAACATAAAACAAAAAGTAAGCAAGCTAAGAAAAATAGATCTCTCCCTCCATTTTTTTGCCAAATCCAAAATGCGCTGCCTATAACATTGGCAGTTTATAATGGCAATTAACATCAATCCTAGGGTCTAATTAACCTCAATCAACAAGTTTAAGTAGGTTAATTAAATAGGATTTGGCTAAGCATAAAGCACAAAATACAGCTGTCTAATTTAAATATGATTTCCTAAGGAAAGTCACCATTTACCAAAGTTTTTCAATTTCTTTTCTAGGAGCAGAGCATGTTGGTGGGGGTCAGGGGCAGAAGGGCACACATGTCATTAAGAGACTGCCTCTCGGGGACTCTTGGATAAAGGCAGTCCTATGTAGCTTGAGTCTTCCTGCCTGGTTATCTGCACTCCTCTCAGTTTGTTCTTTTCCAAGCATCAGCTCATCTCTTTGTTGTTTATTTTGCACCCTTTCCACCCACACCTATCTCCACCCTTATAAGTTTTTTTTTCATGGTAAAGAGACTGTTTGATTAATGCTGTCTCCTTAAAATCATCAAGCAGAGTGCTTTGTGAGTAGTAAGTGCCCAGTTAATTGTTCCTTTAATTGGACTTTCATCAAAATGCACATTTTTTTCTCAACACACCCCCAATCCTAATTTGGATTTCTGGGTTCTAGGGCGCCACTGCTCAGACTCTCAGTAGGAAAAAGGAGCCTCTTGCCTCAGCATCGTCCTCACTCTGTAGCATCCTTTTACTGTTGCACCTCACACCACCCACCATGGAGTCAATCAGGCCAGTGGAGCTAATGAACGCATCACAGGTCCTGACTACACTGCTTTCAAAACAATGTGTCACAGCCACATCAGTCTGGAGAAGAGAAGCTGCAGCTTCTCAAGGCTTCTCAAGGCCAAACCAGCCCCTTCTCACTCCATCTAAATTTTGCCATTCTCCAGTGTCTTCTGGCTAATACATCTGGTTGAATACATGATTGTAGTTTATTAGATTCATTTCAAGTTGCAAAGGCACAGCTGCCTGTTGATCTCAGGTGCAAATCAGAGAGGTGACAATCTGATAGCCGATCACCTAACAGTGAACATGAGAGCCTTTCTGAGCACTGAGATCACAGCACCCAGATTAAAAGGGGCCTCAGAAACCATCCAGCTCAGGCTTCTTGGTTTACAGATGCAGCATTAGCAAGTGCACAGGCCTCACTGCCAGGCACGCTGAGGCCAGGCTTGCTGACCCAGCCCATGGCAGTTCGTGGTCCCTGCTGCTCCTCAGCTGTCATACAGCATGCTGCAGCTCCACTGGAGCTGCTCTCCACACACATTATCACCAGCTCTGTATGTGCACACACACACACACACACACACATTGTACGTTTCTTGTTTTCTTTCCTAATCCAATGAGTGTGCTTTTAACATCGGAGAAAATCTAAGCAGCTTTAGAGAGTGGAACCAAGAGAAATGGGCTGAATGGTGTGTATGTGTGTGCATACGCATTGTGCATGTCTACATTGCCTGTCTGTGCATGTGTAAGCATGTGTATGTGCATATGCATGTGCACAAATCTATCTGTCCTATCTGTGCGTGTGTGTCATGTGTTCATGTGTCCATGCACATGTTTGTATGTGGATTTGTGCATTATCTATGTGCCGTGTGTGTGTGTGTGTGTGTGTGTGCATGGATCCATGTGCAGAAGTGCAGAGTCTGCAGAAGTGCAGAGTCCAGCTGACTCCTCAGACAATGCTCCAGAGTTGGTGCTGCCTTTTCCCCATGAAGAAGGAGACCACTGTTTCCCATGGGTGACCTGATCCAAGCAAGAGACACCACTGCCACATGTAACCTGAGGAAGAACTGAAAATTATTGTTTTAAATCTTATTTTAGTCTCAAACACTAAGACTGCACTTTTTTCTTTTTCAAACTCAGATTACATCCTATGTTTGTAACAAACTTCAAAATCAAGCAAGTCAGGCTAAAGATAACATGGACAACCCCATGGCTCTGGCCTACTGACTCATAAGGAGCCAATTATCCCAAACAAAATAGCTGCATTTTCCCCTTCTCCTCTTCTTTCTCCTCCTCTTGCTATTCTTCCTCCTTCTACTCTTTCTGGATAGTTATTTCTGTTTCTCTGTCTCTCTCTCTTCCTTCTATCTGATACCCATTAGTGCTGTCTCCTTTGTGTTTCTTTAGTTAGATCCCTGTCTACTATTTCTCATCATATAACCCCTAAAACTGCTCCTCCTCTTAACCTCAATGCCTGTTTGACAAGGTGACTTCAGAGTGACATTAGTGCTTCAGAGTCACTTCAGAACTCTGAGTCACCACTGGTTTCTACTCTAACAAGTAGTTCTGTGGCCCTGCCCCAGCAAGCTCCATCTTCATGCCCACAGCCATTGCACTGGTCAAGGCTGTTGCCAGTGAGGCATCCTTAGTCCAGCCTATCAATTGAGACCAAGCAACTCATCCTACAGACTGCTTTCAACTGAATATCATAAGCAGGCCAGTGCTCTCCAACAGAGCTTTCTACAATGATAGAAATATTGTGGCACACACCTGTTATCCCAGCACAAGGGAAGCTTGAAAACAGGAGGATCACTGTAAGTCCAAGCTGCCTAGTGAGGCCCTGCACCAAATACACTAAAAACAAAACAAAAGACAGAAGAAATATTCTCTATCTACCCTGTCCTGAGCAGCACACGCTATCCTGCCTGCTCCTTTAGGCTTCCTCTAGGCGAGGGATCCTCTTACACACATACATGTATGAGAGACTACACCTTCCCTCATGGCACAGTATTACCTGTCTTATGTTTATTGCTCCAGACAACTGCTCATTGTCTCCAAACACAGAATGATGCTGTTTGAGGCTAGAACCATGTGAGCCTGATTCACTCTTGTGTCTTCCTTGTCTACCAGTGTACTTTCTCAGTCAATATTTGCAGAAATAATGAACTTGATATTTTTCACCAATCATGTCCATAAAAATCTCAGTGAATCAGCTATATGTTCTCTTAAATAGTTGGTGTTTTCATATGGTGATAAATTTATTTTTTCCATATCTATTTATCACAACATCCCAAAGTCAATGTGTCAGCTTCAATTATTTTGATTCAATGATTGAGGAGGTACAGGCCAGATTTCATAATTAACACGAGAGGTAACATGGCTCTGGGGATGCCCATGCACTGGCTGCCTCTCTGTATGCCTAGACATTTTCCTGTGAAGAAGAACAAGTGTAGCCAGGAACACTTGTAGCCTCTATGAAAGAGAAGGTGCTGCCGGAGTGAGAGCAGCTGAGATTCAACTTTGTGTTGCAAAGGATCATGGGCACTTGAAACAAAAGGTGAAATAAAAGAAGCTGGTGAAATTGGCAGCAGCCATATAGACGGGGACTTTAGGGTAGCTACTTTTGTCCTAGGTCCATGGAAAGTCATTGGAGAATTCTAAGAAGTTCAGCTATTTAAACAGATCTGCAATTCTAGAAGATCCCTCAGGGTGTCCTATGGAGTATGAATTGAAAAAGAACTTGGATAAACATGATCAGAGTAGTTAGGAACTTCTTACAGTAAACTGGGCAAGAGCTGGTGACAATTCAGCCCATGGCATGGGCAGAGAAAATAAGAAGTAACTGTATAGCCACAGGATCTATTTAAGACTTCCATGTTGATTCACAATTAATGAAAATGAAAGCAATAATAATAACCATAATAAAGTATACAGTAATATAGTATCCACCTTCCCCAAAAGAAGAGATTCTTTTTGGTGAAGTCCACAAGTGATAGGGACTAGAATCTAAAAAGAAATTTGACCTTCATGGTTAAGTGCAAGATAGAGAAGCAATAACTAGAAATGGAAACTAAGAAGAGAATCATGACAAGGATAAAAGGAGTGAAGAAAGCAGGAAGAGAAGGGTAATGAAATGGCATCAAAGGAGCTACTCAAAAGCATTCCAAGAGAGAGTGATTTACTGTGATCAATACCACTTAGTGACTACAGAAGACCATTAGATGGTATCTGCTGGATTTAATAAGGTAGGAATTACTGGTTTGGGGCAGTTTGGGGACAAGAAACTAGCTGGCATGTGATATGATGTGTCATATCACATCCTCCTTTGTGAGACGATGCAAAGGAAGAAAGTGACAGCACTGTGGATAAGCACACAGGGCCCTACAGCACAGGCTGAGAGCCAGGCAGTAGTCAAAGAGGTAGAAGAGTCTTATGAAGCTCAGCACTGGTGATGGTACAGAAGCCCCTGAGTAACAACCTAGATTGAAGCAAGACAGTGAAGGATTCAGGGAATCTGGTTGTGAACATTATAATGTAGACTGTGAATGAGAATGAAATGCCCTTAAGATGCTAAGCTGAGAAATATTGTGACTGTGTTCAAATATAGCATAGACTCTGCAGGGTTCAAGAGAATGAGGTAGGTAGACATGCATCTATGGTAAATAGAAATGTGATCTTCAGAAGTACTGGCAAGTGCAAAGAGCTAATATGTAGAATCTTCCTTCTCAGTATATTAATATTATGCTACCTACTGTATGCTTTTATTTAGAGAGGTGATATGTGTCCCACAAAACCAATTGTTGAGTTTGTCACCAGCCCATGGTGCTATTGGAAGGTGGTGGACAATAAGTTAATTTTCCCTCAAAATTAATGAAGACAGGACTGTGAAATACAAAATTAAAATCTGAAGATTTAGACTTCCATCAGTAGCATTAGATTGATAGCTGCATGCATGAGCCAATTTTTCAAGGTGTCTGGCTCCCGGCAAATGGCCACTAAGTATCAACTACACAGGACACAGTGCAGGAAGCACCCAAGGAAAAGCATTTTTAACGTGGGTTCCTTCACCCTGTGAAAAGAGTCATTGGGGAAATGAGGCACATGGACTCATGGCGATCATTCTGTAAGATGCAGCTGCTCATGATCAGTGTTGGGGAAATAATATGATCAAAATATAAAGAACATTGCCAGTGTTCTTACCTGTACTGCTTGGAAAGATTACTTGAGAGTATTTAAGCCAGTATTAAGGAGGCAAAACATTTTAATAAAACTATGATTCAGCGACCCAGAGCCCAGGCCCAGTGTGTGAGTGAGTCTGCCCAGGCCGCCGGATCGTGAAGCGACCCAGAGTGCAGGCCTAGCATGGAACCCTTCCCCAGAACTCCCTGCAAAGAGGCTAGAGGCGAGACCCACACAGCTTATTCACGAGCAGAAAATCTTGCCAGTGTGATACAAAGGGTTCACCTGCAAGGCTGCATCAGGAAGAAGTGGAGCACAGCAGCCAGACCCGAGCCACACCCACCTGGAGGAGTCTGAACTTCATAGATCCGGACCTGCTGCTGAGGTAATAACTCTATCTAAGCTCTACACCAAAGGTTAAAAGTCAGTGGTATACAAAATGACAAAGAGAAGGAACAAAACGCAGTCTCAGGCCTCAAGTCCACCCAGCACAAATGCAGAAGACACTAGCATGGAGGAAATTGGACATCAGACACTTGAAATCTCTGAAAAGTGTTGCAAGTAAAGAAACAATTGCAGAAAGATATAGAAGAAATCAGCTCAGAAATAATATCTGAAGTAAAAAATGTAGCAATAACTATAATCAAAGAAGTACTAAGTGCTTCTAAAGAATACACTGATAAAAAAAATAGAGCAGAATATAAAAATGATGGATTCCCTGAATAAACAATATAGGAAAGAAATAGAATGTATGAAACAGATCCAAAATGATATACAGGAAATTAAAACCTCAATCACAAGCTGGCAAATCCATTTGAGTGAAAGTGAAAATAGACTTTCTGACCTTAAAGACACCATTGCAGCTAGTGAAAAAGTAAGCAAAGATCTGTTAAAAACAACTAATATGCAGGAAAAAATAATTCAACACCTGCAAGATGGTGCAAAGATGAACAATGTGAGACTAATATGCATCAAAAAGAAGAAAGGAGTCAATACAAATAATATAAAAAGAATATGGGCAGAAATAATAGCAGAAAACTCCCCAAATATGGGGCAACCATCTGATATTCAGTAACCGAAGCATATAGAACTCCAAATAACATCAACCCAATTAAAACCACTCCCAGATATATAATAATCAAGATCCCAGAAATTCAGCACAAGAACAGTATACTAAACGCTGCTAAAGAAAAGAAACAGATCACATTTAAAGGAAAATCCGACAGAATAATGGCACATTTCTCTTCACAAACTATCAAGTCAAGAACAGCATGAAGCAAAGTACTTCAAGTCTTGCAAGAAAACAAATTCAAACCCAGACTGATATACCCTGCAAAACTCTATTTCAAGTATAATGAAGAAGCAAAATACTTACATAACAAAGAACAACTAAAGAATTTCATGATGACAAAGCCAAGCCTACACAGATGACTAAATGATGTTCTAGAGAGGGAGCAAAATGATCACAGCCCCATGAATGAGAATAGAAAGAACCCACCAAATAGGGCAAACAAACACAGGAGAATAAAAGGTATACAATAGTAGTCTTTCAGTTATTCTTTTGTGTAGAGCAGCAAAATATTTCCATCAGTACACTCAACAAATGGACTTCTCTTGCACCCTATGGGTCAAGATTTCATATGGGACTACAGGGTGGATTTCAAGGAAATAGCTATAGCTCAGTCCCACAAGTGACACCTGGCCACCAGTAAATGTCATGGTCATTATCCATGACCACAACACACTAGAACTTTGTGTGATATCCTATCCTCAAACTGTCAGAAGTGATGGTTGTTTATTTGGCATTCCAGCATTTATCTTGTTTTATTCTTAGTACTTCTTTATTATCATGAAAACTTTTTCTTAGTCCAATTGTTTTGAAACATTTAATTTTAAATTAATTAATATTTAATTTCCTGAATATTGCTTAATCTTAATTTTTGTTTTAAGATTTATACTATATCATTGAATTACAATTTATCTAAAAGAAAAAAACTGATGATTCACATCAGCATAATTCAAATGGTTATAAGTCTTCATTGTTTTTTTTTTTCTTTTCTTTTCTTTTTGGTGCTGGAGATCAAACCCAGGGCCTTGTGCATACAAAGCAAGAACTCTACCAGAGCCACATCAAGAGCCCTTGTTGTCTTAGTTACTCTTCTCTTGCTGCTGGGACAAATACACAACACTCAAAATGCTTAATGATATGTAGTAGTGACCCTGCTTTATCAAAGCTGTTTTTAATGATGTTACTCTGGAATGTTTTCTTTCCAGATTAAGAAGCTAATAAAAAAAAAATGGTACCAGTTACCACAACAGTAACAGAACTGTGCTGTTCTCTGGATATTTCTCTTCTTTTTTTTAATGGAGTGTGCTGGATGTCTATAATTTTGTTCAGATGACTGCAGAACCTGGAAAAGCTGTTGCTGCTATTGATGCATAACATACTGCTATTATTGGTATATATATATATATATATATATATATATATATATATATATATATATATATATATATATATAATTTGAATTTTTGGAAACTTTAACTGTACTGTCAACGTTGGAAAAAGTTATCCCAGTTTACCATGTTGAGTTGGCACTATACAGAAATTGACAGCCATATTGGTCAAGAAACGTTAAAACTTAATTGTTTTCCCCATTTGTACAGGGGTAACGCACTGTATTAAATATGTAAGGTCTTATCTACGTGGGTTTGATTACAGAAACTAATAAAGTATTCTCTAAATAATGAAAAAAATAAAAGAAAGGAGTAGTTTACATAGCTCACAGATACTGGAGGTTTCTGTCCACACTCGGCTGGCTCTGAGGCAGAGAGCATCTATTAAGGCAGCACCAAAGAGCAGAGAATGCAAAAGGGAGGAGTAACAGCAGCACACAGCAAGTCTGCCACACTTATGTTGCATTCTGGCTGTCTGCCCCAGGCTGGGAGAGCACTCACACCCATAATCCCAGCTGCATTTGCACCCACAATCCTAGAACTAGATCATGAATCAATCACAAAGTCCAGAAGTCCACCCTATGACTGTACAAGGCTTTGGAGGAGCAACTAGACACAATCTGTAACACTTGCATTGGTTATTTTACTCACATGACAACTGAATTAGATTATTTACCTCCAGTCCTGAGGTTTGTAACAGGCTTCTCCCTGCATTTTCCATCCTCACTCTGTAAACGTCTCCCTCATCCTACCCACCAAATGAAGGAGTTAAGTGCAGATTGTCTAAAGGGAAATTCAATGATGCTGTGCTGGCCCATTCTCTTAAAGGCTTCTGAATGGATCAGGTATAGTTAAATATACTACAGGACTTCTACATTTCACTATATAAATAGGATTTTTTTTTAATCCAAACGACATACAAGTGATGTCAGAACATGGAGAACATGCCAAAACATGCCTCCATTTGGCTGAAAATACATTATGAATTCCCAACTTCATTTAGAGACTGCTTTAACAAACTCCATGTTACCATTCTATGCCCCTACCCAGGCCCAATGTAGAAGCATGAAGACGTTGATTGTCAAACTCACCCAGAGGCACAGTTAGTGAATCAGGGATGCTGAGTTCCAGGCAGGGCTTCACCAATGCCCTAATCTTATCAAATATGCTTTGTTCTCTCCTTATTTCCGTACCCCACAGCCTGCTTTCTCAAGTGAAAACTCTCCTTAGTTACATTTAAATTGGGTCTCAGGGGCCATTTTTCTATGACATAAAAAGGCCCATGACATTTTCACCCCAAAGCAGTCACCTCAGTTGACTCCCAGACACCTGATATTCATATTCCACTAGTTATATAGGGGAGCACATGGTCCCCATTGAAGAGCAGTTACTCCACATACTGTTTAGTGCCTTTATCCTTCCTTTCTCATTGGCTAATGCTGAAAACACTGTTTCCTAGAATTGCATCTACTACTTGCAATGATCCTCAAATCAGTGGGGTTTTGTTTTAGTGCTGCCACCACTTTTCTAAGGATACCTGACCCTAGGGTGATGGTGGGAATGGAGATCAGTGACCAGGGTGAGATGCCTTGGGATTTTGCTGTCAGTGTCATGGCAGAATCCAAAGAAGGAAGCAAGGAAGTGCTCTCACAGGAATTTTGGCTAATGGGACACGGCTGTGCTCCTCATTGCCATTGTGTTCATAACTCAGCATTGTGGCTGCCCGAGGCCAAATCTGGCTCCAAGCAGGATCTTTTATTTCTCCCAGTCTTGAAAGCGAATGATCAGAGCAACGCGCAGCTAAGTCCACACTTGAGAAGTCAAATGAGGCTAGGGACCTCCAATAGTGAGAAGTTAGCAGATGGCCCCTGACTTTCAAGCGTGGTGTCCTTATCTACGTGTAAAGTAGCTGGTCAGCATCTTGAGATATAACCAATTAGATAGAGAGTGATGACCTCTAAACCAAGGACTGCAATGAGGAAAGAGACTCAGAACTTTCTCCTGTTCCTCCTGTTTTCTCTTCACTTTATAATACTTAAAGTGAATAGCTTCTCCCCCAAATCACATACCCATTAGAGCAAGAAAAAAAATGTTTCTTGGATTTCCTTGAGCTGAATTACCACCACAGCCTTTGGATCTCATCTTGTGCTTTACATCAGTATCTCAGTATATCCTGGTGCAGGAGCGGGACCCGACAGCAGTCTGGTCTTAGGCTGAAGGAGACTTTCTGAACACAAGCTGTGACTTGACCACTGTCTTCCCAGACTCCCAGCAGGCTGCAAAGTCCGTAACTCCCCTCTGGCACATGGGATCTGACCCAGGACTCAGCTATCATCTCTAAGGGGGAAAGACATGCAAGAAAGACTGGTGTGCTCCAACTTGAGGTATTTCTGAATTTAAACACTATAACATCATGAAAAGATTAACACGAGAAAGCAAGCATCATTTATTCCCAGTTTACCCCACACCTAAATGTATTTAGCCGGTGGCTCATTGTGGGCAGCGATTTCTGGCTCATCCACTAAGGCTTACTGAGCTCATGCAACTTGGTGCATGGGAGCCTCCCTTTCCTCATCTGTAAGTGAAGATATCCACGTCTAAGGCCATCTTCACCTTCATATGTTTACTAAGCTTGGAGACATCAACACTTTTAGCTAAAAGTACAGTGGTTTATGTGCATTTCTACATTTATAAATATAAACTGAGTTTTAAAGTGAACCATCTGGGCTAGCAGGAGTGAAAAAACCTCTTCAATTACTTATAGAAAGTCTAAAATATTTGAAATCTAGACAAGACAATTTTGTATGAATAATTAATAATTTAATTCAGTTTATTTTTCTTCATTTCTTTCTCAGAAATAAGGAAACACTTGCAATACAAAACTAAGATTAAGAACAATAACATTACAGTTTTAACTATATCCTTAAGTAACCTATGAGATACAGAAGGTGCTCATCAAATTCCATAAGAAGCATTACATATTTCACATCATGCTGGAAGTTCACAAAAGTGTACACACAGTAAGCTCTAGGGCCAGTGATATAGCTCAGCTGACTAAGTGTTTGCTTAGATAAGTGCAGGGGCCAGAGATTGATCCCTAGTTCTGCATGCCATGCCAGGTGCACTGAGCCAGTGATGGAGTCCGGGTGTGGTGGTGTGTGCCTGTAATCCCAGCACTAGGGAGGCAGAAATCAGGAGGATCACTAGGAACTTGGGCTGTGTAGTGAGACCCTGCACACACAAAAATGTGTACACATAGTAAGCTCTGCCTTTAATAAGGTAGCTAAATGTATTTATTCTGTTATATTAACTTGGAGCAAGTTGCATTTGACAAATGTACTCCTGCAGGGTGGATTTAGAGAGGTTCTTTTGAGTAAGAGAAGAAGATGGACTTTCTATGTAGATGTTACAGCAACAAAGAAAAGGAAAAATATTATAGATTACTAGGTTTAAATTACAACAAAATTATCTAGGGCCTCTTGTAATAGTTACCTGGAGAGAGAGAGACAGAGACAGACACAGACACAGACACAGACACACAGAGAGACAAGGTAGGGGCATTTATTTTGCTCCAGGCACTGTCCGCATCAAATCATCTGCTGTGAATGAGGTTAGTGGGAGTCACAAACTTTGCTTGGAGCCCCTTTCCTTACAGTTGTTTCTGATGCAAAAGCCATCACCTTTGACATCTGTGACACATTTCCATCATTGCTGCAGGGAGAAATCACGAAGTGCCATCCAGGGAAACTCAGGGATTACAGTGTGACAGCCAGGGGAACAAACACTGTCACCCAGGCCAAGAATGGCAGCTAGCTCTGCAGGAGAGAGTTCCAGCAACTTCTCCACCACAACTCAGCAGTACTGACTTTATTAGGAATTAAATTGTTCCCACTGCTGCTCTGCTCCTTCAGGCCACAATAATGTTAGAGGATTATTTTTAAATTTCACCTCAGCAGCAAACTCTGGGTAAAGCTGATATGTAGCAATCACTTGCCCAAAGTCTGTACAATCAATAGAATAAATGGAGGAACAGAGCCAAGGCCAACAGGGGATACATAGCTAAGTGCGGAAGCGGAGTAGGAAAGGCTTCTTCTCCCACTAGAATGCAGGACAGATTACTGGGCACCAAGAGCATCAGTTTAGACACAGATAAGGTGAGCTACTGAGCTAGTGGACATGGATGGGTGCCCTTCTCAAATAAGATTCATGAGACAAGCATGCATGGAACCCAAATGCCTCTGAGAACTTCTATTTGGAGAAAATTAAAATTGCAACACATACACAGAGCTCCAACTTTTAAGACAACCTGAAGCATTGTGTAGTGGGAAAAGTTCCAAAACTGTGAGCCAGACCATGTTCAAATCTTTCCCCCAATGCTTTCCTCAAGCTTGGATGGTTGTTTATGTTCTCTAAGTTTAGTTTCCTTGTGTACAAATGATGACATGATCCCCACTTCAGGTCTGATGGACACCACAGGTGACACATGCAACAGGACTTTGAGCTTAATTCCAGTGAAAAGCAGTGAGGACTGTCCTATTGTCGCCCCTCATGGGGGCAGGGCTGTGAGACCTCCATAGCTCAGTGGCGTTTGCCTCAGTAGTGTCTCCATGGTCATATGAGCAAAGCTTTCAACTTAGAAGGACCTCACTAGGAATCTGGCAGACATCATACTCTCCTCTTCGCTGTGTCTTATTCAACAACACCCAAATCATGATGGTGATATGAGAAGCAAGGAGAGGAAATGCACACAGAAATTGTGTGGACCACACTTCCTTCTCCTCTGAGATGAGGAGCTGAGTAACACAGGCCCATTCAGGATCACAGTGCCAAGTGTCACATATTGAAGCACGGGGTGTTCATCTGTCAAGCCAAGATCTACCATTCAGAAAATTCCTCCTCAGCAGGTGACCCTCTTCTTGTTGCTCTTCCCATGAAACCCACTTAGCCTATCACAGTTGATGACTGACAGACCTTGAGGCTGGAATGACAAAATATGAGGCTCAACACAGAAGCCTCTGTTCAGCCTGCAGGACGCAGAACACATGGTCAGGCAGCCACCTGGGAGCTCAGCCTCAAACAGTTCTGCCTGCCCTTCTCCAGGGTCCTCAGGCCAGGCTCTGGGACCTACTAGCTTCTGCTGGGCCAGGAAAAAGATGCTGCTGTCCAATTCCAGGCCCCCATGGGTTCTGGAATTGTCCAGCTCACAGTGGCCCCAGCTTTGCCATGGGTAAGGCTTTCCCATAGCTGTGACGACTCTCCACCTTTTGGATTTTTACTTCATCAGACTTGATCCCATTGATGCCTCAGGGGACCCTTAACTGATTATCCCAAGCAAGTTGGAGAGTCCCTGGTCTTTTCTCCTCAAAAATTTCTTTCTTTCTTTTTTTCTTTCATCTCTCTCTCTCTCTCTCTCAGTAATACTTGGATTAAATTCAATGAGAACACTGAGCTACATCCCTAGCCCATTTCTATTTCTTTTATTTTAAGACAGAGACTTGCCAAATCACCCCGTTGCCCAGGCTGAGCTTGAAATTGTGATCCTTCCGCTTCAGCCCCCAGAGTGCTGGAGTCATGGCATGTGTTGGCCCTGGTTAGACAGTGTGCTCCTGGTAAACAGAGTCCCTCCCTGTAATATTTTTTCTCTGAACCTTTGCACCTGATATTTTTCACTGATTTAAAATTTAAAAGCTACCAACTAATCTTCATTTGACATCCTACATGTTTAAAATATTGAGGGCTCAGAATAAGTTCAGTATTGGTATCATGGTTTGTTTTGTTTTGTGCTGGGGATTGATTTCAGATCATTCAAACAGAGGTACATCTCCACCATTTATTCATTTGATAATTAATTAACTAATTAATTAATACAGGATCTAAATTGCAAGTTAGCGGTATAGCTCAGCGGACTAAGCGCTTGCTTAGGTAAGCGCAGGGACAAGTGTTCGATCCTTGGTTCCCCAAGCCGCGCCGGCCCCACCTTCGGGTGCGCTGAGCCGGCGATGCAATCCGGGCGTGGTGGCGCGCGCCTGTAATCCCAGCACATGGGAGGCAAAAAGCAGGAAGATCACTATGAATGTGGGTTGCATGCATAGTGAGACCCTGCACCAAAAAAAAAAAAAAATTGCAAGTTATCCAGGCTGAGCTTGAGCTTGTGATCCTTCTGCATAAGCCTCCCAAAGTGCTGGGATTACAGATAAATGCCATGCTTTGTACCACCATGTTATAGGTTGGAAGATTCCAGAACCATTAAGTAGTTTGTACAAAAGCACACTGCTGAGGGGTGTTTCCATTAATGGCTATTATCGCATATCCTAGGTACTCAGTTAATGACTTCCAAGTTGATAAATGGATGTAAAGGTACATTTCATTGTTACCTACCTTCCACACACTGTGAATTTCATATAATGTAAGTTTTCTTCACCTGAGGAAGAATGCAAAGAATAAAGTTGCTCAGATATAGTTCAGCAATGACTTTTTAATAATGTCAAACAGAAGAGTTTTACTTGACAGTACTGACAAATAGCTCCCTTGCTCACAAGGGACTAAAATGTAGAAACCAATTGTCAAATTAAGCAGGAAAAACTTACTCTCTGAGAGCTCAAGCAGTAAAGAGACCAGATCTTTGGGAGCTTCCATCTCCAGAGACATTTGAAGAAGAGAATGGAGAAGCCAGCTGTCCTGGTGGGTACAGTCCAAGGCAGGCCTTACTGCTCTCAGCCTTCCTGGCTCCCAGGCCTGCAGTAACAGCCTCTCACTGGAAGACAATGGGGATTTGAGCAAAAGAAGGGGTTCCTCAGCTGAAATTTCACACTGACCCACCCAGACGGCCTCCTGGCCACTGTGGAAGGTGACTCCAGACAAAGCTGAGAAGCAATACTTTAATTTTCTCCTCAATTGTCAAATTTCCTTTCCTCATAAGCTCCCCTTTTGCCCTTCTCTTCTCCCTCCCCATTTCTTCTTTCTTTCCATTGTTCTAATTCTTCCTCCCAGGGCCACTCATTCTGTTTATACACTATAAAGACCTGCTATCGGCCCCTCCTTCCACCTGCCTTGGTCATGTTAACTTTCCAGAGCACTCTGGCTGAGTGGCTATAGGACATCTTCCCAGAACACAAACCAGCCTTCTCTGTGGCTTGTGATTGTCACCATGACCACATTTCTCTTGCAGCTTCTGGTCTTTTTAAAGCTAGCTCCCATGTGATATCAGCAATGCTGGCTTCACATCTCACACAGGCCACACTAAAGTCGCCTGGTGACTCCCTGTAAGAACCACAGTCTTCTTTCTGGCATTAATTTCATCTTAAGGTCATTATTATCCATTTGATCTTGTGTAAAAATTTCTTCCATGAGTTCTCATGTGGAAGCAGTAATCACAAATCCTGGAGAATATCAAGAGTCATGACCAGGAAATGATATCCTGCACTGAGGTCCTAATTAGGCACTGTCACAGAAGCCAAGTTGAGGCAGATCTGTGAGATGCAGTGGTCCCATTAGAAGTAAGCACATCTCATGATGAATGGTTCTGTTTCCAAGGGGAAAGAGAAGGGACACTCCTGCTGCTCCATGCTGGAACCACAGTCCTGAGAAAGTCTCTCCCTGCCACTGTGGCCATGCCCCATGTTCTTTACTGGTGTGATCAAGGCACTTCCTCTAGTAGTTACTTTCAGGTTACTACCAGACAACTCAGTACCACAACTTAATGTTCACTTGACTGGTGGTTTAAGGGCTTCAGTACATGGTCAGCTGGCTCCAAGGCACGAACATCATTGCAGAGGACTTGGTGGCACAGAGCCATTAAGTCATGACCCTTGAGAATCAGTGCAGCAGAGTGGCATTAGAGAGAAGAGAGCTAGAGCACAGACATAAACCCAAGGCCACACCTTCACGACCTACCCAACACACCAGAAATATGTTTTCCTAATCCCTGTGCAGCTCCTAAGACAGTCAACTTGACAATTCAGTTTGACTGTCCCACCTATGCTAACACCAAATGGACACATTTAGTTGCATTTTCTAAGCACTTCCTGGAGTTCAAATTACAGTTAGTTAAGAAAAGTCTCATCGTGACCTGCACATTCATAAGTCCAGGGATGAGAAACCACTGTCATTGTTTTCCTGCCCTCTGTGTCATTCTGGCCTCTGTCTATGGGGCCCTGTGATCACAGATGATTCCAGGGCACAGCAAAGAGCCAGACAAGTAAAACACGGACCCAGAAGCTGGTGCCTGTTAAGCTTAGCAATGAGATATTGCTTCTTGCACCATTCCTGTTACAGCTTTGAATTTGTAACATCTTTATACCAGCAAGTCCCAGCCAGGATAAGTTTAATTATTTATAACTGCTGCTAGATTCAATTTTTATAATACTAGAGCTGATGTATAAGTATTCTATAGTCAACGAAGTGAGTAAGATAACATCGGGGTGAATATAATGGGAAGTGTCTTTATTACAGTTTAGAGAGAAAGGCATTCTCCCTATTTAACCAAAGTTCACTGTCTGCTCTGAGTTCCTGTGTCTCTGAATGCTTGTCTTCACTGTATAACTCTGAGATGACATGAAACAGACAGAAAAGCACCTTGTAGCAAAGTGAAACTTCGATGCAAAAAAAAGCCAAATGCAGAATTTTAAGTGTAGCAGGACGGGTGAAACACTCCTAGGCCACAGTCAACTCCTGAAACTATGAAACTGATCCTTTCATCTGAGTCACTCTGTACATTCCAGTGTCTAAGTGATGCCTTCCCCCTTTTTTGTTCATTTATTAATGTGCTGCAAAACACTGCTCTTCAAATCTTGGGCACTTTTGGCAACAGTTATTGAACACTCCTGATTAAGCACTCTGTGTATTCTACTACTTCTGCAAACTACTTTTTAAGAATGGAAAACATCATCAGGTTTCATTCAATTCTACCTTGAAAACAAGAAGGGAGAGATGAGGAGCTGTGCATCCAGGGCTACTAATTCCTGGGGGCCAAATTAGTTCAGTGACTCATTTTAATATGTCATTTCAATTTCTGTCATTTCACTTTGTTTGCTAAGATCATTGTTTTAAATTGTTGCATCTGATGTCTATCTGATCAGTGGCAAGGCCCAAAACGTAGGAAAGGTCATTGATTCACTCTTTTTTCTTTTTCCTTCAGCAAGTACTCATGGAGGGAGCACTTACTGTGAGCAAGGCATGGTTTTTAACGAATCAGGACTGCCCCCTGTGAAGATATATGTACGATAAGTAGTCAATGAATTGTTGTCATTGTCATGTGGTACCACAGAGCCCAAGAGAGAAAGTGGATCATCGCATCCGGACTGAGTTAGTTGACCCTAGGTTCTGGGTAGGATTTCCCTGGCGGATAGGGCGGGTGAGACACTTCTTCTGAAAGGAACCACAGGAGGCAGGCCTGGAGCACATGCTTACAGACTGGAAATGTGTACCCTGGAGTAAGCAGCAAGAGAAGGAGATGAACAGCCCTGTGCCAGTGTTCACATATCATACCACCTGGAGAAGGGGAGATGTTGCAGGCTTGTCAGTCAGGTAAAATGTCGTGACCCCCAAATGCATGTGTGGGCCTTTAAAGAAGTGGTCAAGCATGTGCTCCACACTGTCCTGGGTGAAATTAGTTAGTGCCTTATAAGAGGAGCCCAGAGAACTGACTAGGCACCCCATCATGAGAGGACAAGAAAGCACAGTAAGTCTCTAACTCAAACATTCAAGATGTGAATTTTCACAAGGGCACTATATGAGACTCATCTGTCTGATACCAATGAACCTGACTTACAAACAAACGTCTAGAATGGAGTTCTTCCATAAGTCTGGGACTTACTGTGTTTGTAAGTGATACAGTACTTCAAGAGACATGGAATTGACTAGGACCTTGGCCTTGGACTTCCCTGACCCTAGAAATGTGGGAAATTCTGTGACTTACAAGACACTAGATTTACAGTATTTCGTTAGAGCAGCCTGAATGACTAAGACAAGCAGCTGTCTGAGAAGGACTCAGACACCAGTGTGTTTTTTATTTGTTTGTTTCACTTAACTATTTTTTTTTGTTTTATTGAAGTACAAATATCAATGAGATAGTTTTAAGATACCTTGACAAGATGGATTTGATAAATTAATACATTGCAAACTGTTTTCATAATGTTTTGGTATCATAGAAGGTGCATACACAATATTATACTTACAGACATTATTATACCGTATGTCTCTTATAAGTAAATTAAGAAAGTGTTGCTGTTTGCATATCTTATCTTTTACACCTGAATTACATCAAAGATTCAATAATTAATACTTTCTACCTTGTTATTCCCCTGGTGGTTGTCCATAGTACTAGAAGCCAACATAATATCCTGTCCAACCACCATCAGTGCAAATCTTGTCTCTCATAGAATTATGTAGAAGCACAGCGTTATCTATCCCAACTGTACTGTCCATACACACACATCATGATTCTTCCTTTCTATACCCCTTCGTCTACACCTGTCAGAGATGGGCATTCCATTGTCATTCAACTAACTTAGGTGCTTGAACTCAACAACACAATCCAAAACAGTCCAGCATTCCACAACAATAGTGAGTTATCCAAAGAAGTTGTCAACCATAGCCATTTACAGCTCAACTTATTATTATGGCCCTGTGGTGTATACTTCATTTTTATACTTTTCTGCTGGATGGTTAAGACCTAGATAGAGCAAGACTTATATACCAATACATGTATTTTATGTTTCTTATGAGGTCAGTGAAGTCACCTCAGGGTTTATCTTGTAGTCCTGTACATTATTCTGTAGATCCTTTGTCTGTGTCATCCATGTGGATGAGTCATGGCCAATGCTTGACCAGTTTGCTCTCCATGAGAGCCTGAGAGAAAGTTTTCTCTCCATGTGACTCTCCCCAAGCACACTATAGAACTTTGATCTCTTTCCTCTGTGGCTCCATAATCTCCTTGTTCAGAAAATTTGGAGCTCAACTGAGTTTCATGATGTTGCAGTACAGGTTCTCCTATGTCCTGAGTCTTTGCTTACCTTGAAAGGCTAGGGCCAAAACGTTGGCTGGCCTTGTGGCTCTTCTATTTCTCCAATTTTGATCTGTGAACTTAGGTTGTTAACCATCCAGAAGAAAAGCTGATTAGTATCCTGCAGCATATGCCATTCACTTTGCCTTATCTGACTCAATTGATTTTAGTTGTTGTGCGTTTCCGTTTGTATTTCTGTTTTTTGCTTCTTATACTGGGCAGACTATACAATATTTACACATGTGTGTCTGGTTTATTTCACCTATGAGTATTTGTTCAAGGGGCATCCACTTCAATATAAATGCTTCAAGATTATCATTCTTAATAGCTGAGTAATACTCCATTATATAGAAATACCACATCTTTTCAACTATTCCTCATGTAACAGACATCTTGGTTGTTTCCAAGATTTTGCTATCACACATTGTGCTGCTATAAACATAAGTACACATATATCACTATGATACAATGTTTTCAGTTCCTTTGGGAAAATTCCCAGTAGGGGGATAGCCGGCTTGAATGGGATTTCTAGTTCTACTCTTTTGAGGAATCTCCACACTGACCTCCACAATGGTTGTACCAGTCTACATTCTCACCAGCAGTGGAGAAGTGTTCCCTTTTCCCCACAACCTCTCCAACATTTGTTATTGGTTGACTTCCTTATGATAGCCATTCTTTCTGGAGTCAGGTGGTATCTCAGTATTGTTTTTATTTCCATTTCATGGATGACTAGCAATGTGGGGGATTTTTTCATATACTTATTTGCTTCTTTAATTTCATCCTCTGAGAAGTGTGTATTCATCTCAGATGCCCATTTCTGAATTGGGTCTTTAAATTTTAGGGCCCTGTTATATCTTAGTTCTACCAGTGTTTTACAAAGATGGATGGCAGGGCAGGGCCAGAGGTGGGAGTTGCTATGAACCCTAGGTGGGCACTGTGCACTCTCCCCTGAGGTGATGCTGAGAAGGTGTCTGTTATCCCATGTGCCAGGAAACTGTTACCATCACTTTTGTGCAGGTGGGCATACAAAATTTTCCAATTAGAAATAGCACCACATGTCATTTAAATTTTATCTTAAATCCAGTCCTAGCCCTGCTTTCAAGTTTCTCTTCAGGCAGCACCATATCTTTATGTACATTTCAGACTCTTAATTCTCCAAGGCAGGATCCTAAGGACCGATGATCCCCTCATGAGAAGGTAGAGCTGTGAAGGGCCACATGCTCTCCCCATGCTGGGCTATAAGCTGCTTATCTGGTCTGATGTGCCTGTTCCAGTTGACTTCCAGGAACACCATCTGAGCTCTGGTTTTGGAGGCTGTGACTTTTACCTGCTCACACCAGGAAAGGGAAGTAGCATGCAGGCAAAGACACAAAGAGATGGTACAGCAGAGTGGAGAGTGTGTGAAAGTTCTCTCTGGTCAGATTCATATTAGTTGAGTGAGGACAGTGGGAGCAGGAACAGAAGTGGTAAGGTGTAAGCCACATGGCATGCAAAGATGGAAACTCATGCCATATATAATAAATGTGTACAATTACCAAGTCCATTAAAACTTTTAAAGACATACTTAAAACTGAAGTAATATAGTCTGTGATTACCATATGTTCAAAGCCCACTAGAAACTCCTGACCACATTCTGTTAGCCAAGGCACAAGGTTCTCCTGGGTCACTGTAAACTGCTGTATGCAGGCAGGAAGACATAGAAATCATAGGTTCAACCAGTGTCCAGACTTAAAGACAAGGTGTAGAAAGGTATGGAAAGTGGTTCAAGAGGATGACTATAAGATGGTGCTGGAAACCAAGCCAGGAGCAAGGGGAGAAAGGTGTAAGTGGGATAAAGGAATGGGAGAGAGGAAATAGGTTAAATAAGTCGTTGGCTATGGAATTCCCGAGGATGGGGTGCTAAAGGAAGGGAGCAAGGAAAAGAGACACTGTGACAGGAAGTAGAGAGCTGAAAGGGGCGTCATGGATTTGTGGTCATCACAGCACGTGGCCATGGGGTGAAGAGCTCAAACAGTGGACATTTGAAACCTCGGGAATGCAAAGACCAGGAATTCGGGCAACAGTTGGGTAGAAAGATAAGAGTGAGTGGGAAGAGATGTAGCTGGAGATGCCTGCTGCTGCACATGCCTCTAGAAGGCTAGTTTGATAGGCATTCTGACACAGAAGCTTCAGCAGAGAGGGAACCAGAAAAGGGACACTCTGGACATGCAAGACAGCCATAGGAAGCGCATGGGAGCTAAAACCTGGTCTGGGAGAAGGAAGCATGAAAGCGATACAGTAGTCCATGTGCCAAAAAATCTGGGAGCATCTGAGACGTCGCTTACCTCTCGGCAGCATTCTTTGTTCGCTATTTGCAAAGGTGTTTTTAAATGAGCAATGATTTTGAGGCAGAAAGACAAGATGTGTCAAGGCTGGCACTGTAGGAAAGAACTTTGTCCCAGTTCACAGCAAATGTGAGCCTCCTAATACTGAACTGCGCCTCCCATATTTGGCTTGAGCAGCAAGAAATGCAGAGCGATAGACCGGGGTTTCCATTACCACTTGCTTTAGTCTTTGTCCCAGTGAAACATAATAAGGAGCCTGGAACAGTGTTCTATTGTTCACTTTATTTGAGTGGGAAGATTAAACCCTTAATTAATCAGGGAAAGGGTAATTGATCATTGTTAAGTCCCTGAAAGTAGTCACGATTACACATGGATCCATGAAATCGATAATTGTCTTTTTCCTTGCAATTGGTCACAACTGCTCATGAGTCATATCGTAATGAATGCTGAATCATTGTTCACTGGCCTGGGAATGGTGATTAGTGGTTTGTGCCACTCAGGATTTGCTTGACACGGAAGCCTCCTCACAACTTGTGTTAGCTTCCTTGGACAGAGATTTCCAGATTTAAATACACCTGGAAGGGTAACAGAGCAAAAAA
>PVKA01024783.1:0-19560 GCA_004027165.1 Ctenomys sociabilis
AGTAAGAGCCGGGCGTGGTGGCACAGACCTGTAATCCCAGCACTTGGGAGGCTGAGGCAGGAGGATTGTTGTGAGTTCGAGACCAGCCTGAGCTACAAAGTGAGCTTAAGGCCAGCCTGAACTGCATAGTGAGACCCTATCTCAAAAAGACAAAAAAAAAAAAAAAAAAAAAAAAAAAATAGATATAGTAAAATGGAAAGAAGCTGAAGATAAGGAATAAACAATTGAGATGAGAGAAAGGAGAAAAGAGAAGAGAAAAAAGGGGAAAAACCATGTAAGTATATACACAGGATAGCAGGGATGATCATCCTGCTGACTTCTGTAGATTTTTTGAAGATAACAGTTAGTGTTTAAAGTCTTTACTTTGGCCAATGCTACATGTTAATATCTGCAATACAAGTAACTTCATTGAGGACTGCAATGTACAATATAACAATCAAGGTTGAATAACTTTCTTGTTCTTTTAAATGTATATCATCAGAAAAAATGTGTCATCTCTAATGTCTTATTTTTATACTCTGTAAAATAAATTTTAAGGGGCTGGGGAAATAGCTCAGTAGAATAAGTGCTAGCCTGGCAAGTGCAAGGGCCTAAGTTCAATCCCCAAAGTTCGTTTCTGCAAAAAACGAACAAAAACAAACAAAAAACAACCATCGTTAAGTTTTCTATTCTTGTTTTCAAATTCTGTGCCATTTTTATTGTTCTATATTGCTTTGTTTTTGTCTTTGTTCTTTTTGTTTTGTTTTGTTTTCCTCTTTAAAATAAAAATAATAAATTTTAAGGTCTTAGCTACTGAAAGATAATCACTTTGTTTTTAGGACAGTTTCCTACCCCATTGCTTTGTTTTATGGAACTTTACTCTTTTTTTTTTTTGCAGTACTGGGGATTGAACTCAGGACCCTGCACTTGCCAGGCAAGCGCTTATTCTACTGAGCTATCTCCCTGGGCCCAGACCTTTACGTTCCTGTCTGGGAGTATGGTGTTGGAGTCTATTTTATCAATAAAGAGAACTGGAAAAAGTAACTGACTTGAAGTAAATAGATGGAAAACAGATACTGCTAACAAGAAGAGTTCAAGAGGAGACAACAGACATTACCAGCAAGGAGGCCTTCCACAATGATGCACAGAATTGGCATGAGGATGATCTAAGAATTAGACATGTCTGTGTCTAAACACAACCTCAAAGTACCCAAAAAAGCATCAGAAAGTGGGCTACTGGCAGCCCCAAAGTGGCCCTGAAGGAGGCTCAGTTGGGGAGCCAGCGGGCCATCAGCTGGACAACAGGAAGGCTGTGGGGTTCAACTCGACCCAATGGATGGTCAGCCCCTGAACTGTTCATGATTTACTACCTATGAGAGACATGTGACAAGGGCAGGTGGCAGGAGTCTAGGCAGTCCAGATAACAGCATTTTTGGCAGATCTTGGCAGGTACAGCTTGGTTACCACCCTGTCTTCTGTGGTGGCCCTTAGCCATGCCTGGGCCTAGTGTGGTAAGTGAGACATGGCAACCTGTAGCTTAGCAGGGGTTAGAGGGGTCTCACCATTCAGGAAACCTGTGCACCAGGGCCACAAGGGAACCATCACCCTGTGCAGCCCTGTGCCTCGGGCCTGGCAATACTGGCTGACCACCAGGGGCAGCTGCGCCCACTGCTCAGCTGCACTCAGCCTTGGGAAATCAGTCAGCAGCAGCCTCTGGTTGGCACCGTAGAGGGCCGCAGCCTCATTTAGCTGCTAGTTGTAAGGCAGCTTTTAGACAGAACTGCTGTCCAGAAATGGAGTGCTATGGCCATAAAATGTAGAATGTTGGGTTAGGAATGTGGTTCAGTGGTTTTGCTCTTACCTCCTAATAGGCACAAAGCCCTGAGTTTGATCGCCAGCACCACCAAAAACACGAAAACCAAACAAACAAAAAAAAAAGGTGGCTCTGGCCATGAACCAATGCAGGCCATGCCTCAGGAGGCCACTCCTGCAGCTGGAGGGGTGGCCAGATGTGGGGACTCCAGAACAGTGAGCAGAACATTGTTGGCAAACTGCGAGGTCCTTTGCACCCTGCTGCATGCTATACCACTTTGGGGTCATGGGGTGCTCGGCTTCCAGTTTCCAGGAAATATGAGGTAGCTGGGTCAGGCCTAAAATATTCTAGTAAAGAACTGTCATGTAAGAAATGGCTCCATGGGCCAGGGAGATAGCTCATTAGAATAAGCATTTGCCTGGCAAGTGCAAGGCCCTGAGTTCAATCCCTGGTTCTGAAAAAAAAAAAAAGAAATGGCTCCATCGTCAAGAACAAAGACCAAAACTATGTAAGGCCTTGGTGTATGACACTGAAAGCATGCCTGCTGCTGTTCTTGATAAGCCCTGGCAAGGACAGGCCAGATGGTAAGGGGTCTGTCCCAGAGTGTGGGCTGCTGTGGTCTAATCTGCACAGGGAGGAAGTTCACTTTGTCTAAAGAAACAATCACACTGAGTAAATTCTTACACCAAAAGTACAGTCAGAAAAAACTAATACAAATAACCAAAGTATGTGCAGTAAGCTAGTTGGTCAACTACAAATCAGAAATCTAAAGGAAATGAATATTGTAGGGTGCATGGAACCCACAGTGCAAGAGACACAAAGCGTCTTTCCAGGAAGCAGGACTGGCCCCTAAGCAAAGCCCTGGGACAGGTACCCATCTTGGGCGGCTGCAGTTGCAAGATCTGAGGAAGTGCCTTGCAGCCCATGCCCGGCCCTGCCCAGGACCACCAGTATACAGTGGGGTTTCCCATACAGGGAAGGGCTCCTCAGGCTACTGAGACAGGCAGTGTTCACAGTGCACAGAGAAATGGACATAGCTTGTGGCCAGAATGAAAACAGTAGGTAGGCACCAGAAAAAAAGATTGCTGCACAGTCTGCTGTTGGTAAATAGTGCTGCAGCCCCTGCCTGGTTGTCTAGGACAAATCTGATTAGAAGGAGGGTTTGGTCTCTGGGACAAAGAGAGAAGAGGTGAGGGAGCATATGTTCACACAGGAGCCCCGCACAAGGCATGTAAACATTGTATGTGGTTTATGAATATAAAAACAGACAACCAAAACCTCAATGAAGAATAAGAGAGAACTTAACAGAGACCCAACCATTTTGGGAGCTCAAGGACACAATATATCTGGATGCTGGGGCGAAGGTTAACAAAGAGGAGTCCTAGCTCTCCTCTGTGAGCTCCTACACATCAGCTGGAAAGCACTAAAGAAAATAAAGAAAAGGCTTCCTGTAGGGCAACAGCAGGCCATAACTTAACCAGGGCCAACAAAATTCATGCTAAAGACACATTCACAATACTTGGTCCTGATTAAACACGTTTTGGCATTAATAAAACCATGCACCAAAAAGTGATCACCTAAAAGTATAATGTAGTACTTAAAGCCAAAGAAAAACATATTATCAGTAGAATTACTATACAGAGATATGCTTGGGCCTAAATTAACTACTTCCCTATTTCTAGGCGGGTTCCACGCAGGACTTCAGGAGTTTTCACCCATCACACTGTGGTTTTTGTATTATGTGAATATTGTGGACAGTACACCTCTTGCAACCCAACATTTTTTGCCCACAATTTTTATAGAGAAAAACAAATGTCTATAAAGGCTGTTTCCGTGGCATACTCTTAGGAATGATACCCTAAGAGTCTCCTTGCAGCTCAGCCCATGTATACCATGTTCCAATGATGATCTGGACATTCCGACTCTGGCAACTGGCATTCAGGAAGTACCATGCACATGCAGGTTCTTCCTCCTGCTGTGTGCCCATTGTGAAGAGTTCTGGGGCTGCTCAGAAGAGGACAAGCATCAGCACAGATTGCCAGACACTATACCAAAATCCCCAGCAGATGACTAGTCTTTTCTGTGATCCAAGCAACCCTAGCATAAGAAATGCCTTGCAGAGCCCAACCTAAAAGCACATCCACAAAAGTCAATAAAAAAATTTAAGTTTTATGAAGTTATTATTTTTTTAATGTATTTTGTACAGTCTTGTTATGCAGCTCAGACCTGTAGTGATCCTCCTGTTTTCAGCCTCCCCAGCACTAGGATTACAGACATGCACCTCTTGGTGGCACGCCCAGGGGCAGGGCTGGCAAGGCATTTGGTGGTGGGGGGATAGAACCTCAGGCCCCGTGGTTGCCTAAGCAAGTGCTTAGTCTGCTGAGCTCTCTCACTAGCCCCTGAAGCTATGAAGTTTTGACTGGTATTTATACAACAAATGCTGATACATCTAAGCCTCTAAAACTAAATGTTTTTAATGAAATCATGTGGGGGAGAAAGCCTGCAATGTCTTGTCAAATACAAATGAACAGAACTTCACAAAAACATGTGGATTTGAAAAACCACACTCAATGGCAACTGCATAGCTTCATTGTGGTTTCCGGGGCTAACAGAGGGCAATGTAAATTCCAAAATCAATTGTCTGCACATAAGTAAATTATGCTTTAGGGTTTTTTTACATCACACAAAATCTTTTTTGCAAAACATAAGTCATTGAAAGGATCTGTTACTTGTAAGCATTGTATTGTATCTACATTTTGAAACATTGGCTTACAATGCATCTAATTTTCCCATTTTGAGTAACGTAGAATAGTCTACAATTTTCCTGCAAAATTTATCATAAGAACGGTGGCACATGTCTATAACCCCACCTCCTGGGAGGCTGAGGCAGGCTAAAAACTGTCTCAAAAACCAAAAAGAGATCACTACATTAGTGGGAAACCTATTATTCACCTTATGAAATCCCATAAACCACAGATAGTTTGGGGGAATTAAAAAAATGGTAGGGATATTTAAGAAACTTTGGGGGTTTTTTTGGTTTTGAGACAGGGTCTTGCTATGCAGTTCAGGCCAGCCTCAAGCGCACAGTGGTCGTCTTGCCTCAGCCTCCTAAGTGCAGGAACTATAGGTGTGCTACCATACCCTGAAAAGATACAAATTTTAAAGCAATGTCTGTTCTAAGCCGACTTTTGTGTAACAAAAACAACTTCACAAATACTTATTTTGACTTAATTGTGGCAAAATGAATACTATTAACCACAAAGTCAGGGTGATGAACATGAAGTCCTGTAAGCCTGGGTAGGTCACAGCTCCTAGAATCGTTTACAAAATTTTTCTTGGCAAACCATTCCCTCAACAGTCGGCGTGTAGACTCGAGATCACAGATCGGAGACAGCTAAGACACTGGACGGGGTTGAAGATCTCTTCAGCGTTGGTAGGCAGGCTGAGCAACGGGAACCCAATAAATACAACTGCCCCCCAGAAACTGCGGACAGATCAGTATTTCTCTAAGAATCAAGGAATACAGCGGGACTCTGAATGCCACAGATGAGGACCAGGAACCTTCCCGTTCGAGCGGGGTGTAAACGTCCCCGTCCTCCCGCCTCAATGCCACAGACTTCCGAAGCGCCTCTGCGGCCAAGTTTGCGAACCAGCTCTGGCACACGCGGAGGAGCCCATCAGGCCCGGCAGCCGCGCGCCGCCTCCTGGGACAGCGTCTAGCGGCCCGGCCTCCGCGCTCCTCCCAGGGCGCCCTGCTCGGTAGCCAGGTTCCACGCAATGCCAACCGCGGTTCTGTGGCGTCGTCTTCCACCCGCCTTGTCCCAAGGCATCTCCTTTCACCCGCCACCAACCTTACGGCACAGAGTACACCTCAAAGCTCGCGCAGCAGGGAGCAGAACACTAATTTCCGTTAGCTCGGGAGCAAAGCGCGGATCAGAGCAGCGCACGCGCAATAGCCCAGTCTTGACGGTCCCGTGCGGATGACGTCACCGAGGAGCGCTCATTTCCCAGAAGAGTCGCGGCCCCACGTGATCCCAGAGACTGGTTCCCTATTTCCGGGAGGGGTTCCCGCTGCCTGCGTGGCTTGCTGGGTGGTGGGGATCCCTGATCAGCTCCTCTTCCGGAGGTGGCTTATTACTAAATCCTAGTTTGACGGTCCCGGAATGTGGAAATCATGGGTAAACCCAAATGTAGGCGGGTAGTGCTTTAATTTTTTTTAGTTTGGCTAGACGGTATTGCAGTTATACGATCCATTTGTTTCATTACATTTTAAAGCATAAAAAAATCTTTATTTATGCTATTCTGGAGACAGGGCCTTTCTTGTAATTCAAGCTGGCCTTGAACCTTTGTGTGGTCCATGCTGGCCTGGAACTTGGGAAGATCCTCTTGCCTCAGCATCCATGCCCGACTCGAAGTCTATTAAATGTATTAAGAAACTTATAAGTACTGTTAATTGATACATTAAAGTATGTTGCCGGGGATATAGCTCAGTGGCTTAAGCGCCTGCCTGGCGAGAGCAAGATCCACCTGTGCTGGAAAAAAAAAAATCTGTTGAATACAACATTCATTAGTGAAGGTGAAATACTGTGTTGTCATCCACTAGCGAAACATCAGTGGACTGAAGCTATCTTAGTGAGATAAACTTCTTGGATAAATTCTGGACTAAAAGAGCAGGATTTATTTAACAGCGGGGGCACCACAATCCTTGCACTAATTTCCACACCAGTCCCTTGATAATTATTTGCCCGGACTCTCAGCCTCACCAAACCATCCACCTATCTACCTAGTTTTCTGTTGGTTGGTCTTTTGTAGTTAGGCCCAAACTAACTTTCCCTCCCTAGTTTTGGCCATAAACAAATTCTGCCAGGGGGTTCTGCCAAGTTGCCACCGCAGCTGTTCGTTTGGGTGTGGTGGTGCAGTCCTCTAATTCAGCACGCAGGGAATGAGACAGGAAGATCTCAGGTTTTTTTCTTTTGTTTGTGGAACCGCGGATTGAACTCAGGCCCTTGAGCTTGCCCGGCTTATTCTACTGAGCCATCTCCCCACCTGAGGATCTCAAGCCCAGGATGGTAAACTTAAAAACTGGTGAGATACTATCATCATTAGAAAAAAAAAAAAAAAAGTTTTGGGAGGCTGGCCAAATAGCTCAGTGGGGGCTGGGGTGATGGCTTAGTGGAGTAAGCGTTTCCCTGGCAAGCTTAAGGATCTGAGTTCAATTCCCGGTTCCGCCAAAACCAAACCAAAACAAATAGCTCTGTGGATTAAAGCGTCCAGGCGCAGGGGCCGGGGTTCGATCTACTGGCGTGGTAGTGTGAGCCTGTAATCCCACCACTTGGGAGGCTGTAAACAGAAGAATCACTAGGAGTCCAATGTAGTAGTGAGACCCTGAACACCCTTCCATAAAATAAAATAAAAAAATAAAAGTTTGGGGATGTAGTTCACTGTGAAGGCTATGAATTCAACCCCAAATAACAAAATAAAACAAATAAAAACACAACACTTACTATATCTCAGAGGTTTCCACCCCTGGGTCACAGACTGATAGGTCTCACTCAGGACCTTTGAGGAAGTGGGGTGCAGGCAGGTGGTCCCGCACACCTGTAGTCCTAGCAATAGAGACGCTGAGTCAGGAGAATCACTGACTTCAAAGCCAGCCTGAACTACATGGCAAGACCCTGTCTCAAAAAACAAAACCCACAAAAACATAACAGATCCCAAGCACACAGCAGGCAGGCAAAGGCTTCCCCCATGTGTGTTCACAGTTCTCTACTTGCAGGCCCCACCTGAGCCCCACAGCTGGTCTGATCAGCAGAGGCATGCAGTTCTCAGGCACCTGCCAGTGACCCAGGCCATGTTCTACCTGGGACCTTGACACTGGATACCTAAGGAGCAAGGTAAAAACACTAGTATGACAATCAGCTGCAAATCCAGACATGTTGATGTCTCATGGGACTGTCATCACTTTGTGGACTCCAATGGAAGCCCTGCCAAGGGGTGGCAACAATTAGTGTGGGCCTTCCAGGGGCAAGCAAGCTGGTCCTGTGGCAGGTTGTGCCCTGGCCTAGGCATGGTCACCCTTCAGCCATGGCTTCTACCCATATCCATCTCTCAGCACTATCAGCTCAGGCCTCAAGCCACTCCTGGCCAAAATAAGTATAACACAGATGTCACTGGAGAACACCTAAAAATAGGGACAGACACCATGACAAGACCAGCACAAGACTCTATCTAGACTGACAACAAAGCACCAAAGGACATTGTTTAAATTACCCGCTCAGTCAACAGATGGCTACATTCAGCATCCCTGCTCTGATACTGTTATAGCTTCCTGTCCATGCAGATTCGCGTCGCTGGTATTTGGTATGAGCTTGTTTTTTCTTATCTCTGTGCAGCTGTGATTTGTTATTCTGGCACTGATTAATTTCAGGGTAATGCTGGCCTCATCAAATGAGTTGGGCAATGTGACTTCCTCTTGGAAATGTTTTATGAAAAATTGGTATTTATATACAGTTGAAACAGAACTATCTACCTCAATTACAACCCCCCCCCCAATATCAGGCAGGTATGGTGGTGTGCACCTACCACCCCCATATGCTTGGACTGCAAATTCCAGCCCTACATAAACAACTTAGCAAGACTATCACAAAAAACAAAAAAGTGGGGATGTAGCTCATTGTGGAGGTCCTGGGTTCAATCTCATACCCCAAAATGAAAACAAAAAAGGCTGCTTTTACTGGGTAGCACTCTTGACATGAAAACCATGTGGGTGACCAGGAGCACCTTGCAGGCTGACTGCAGCTCTGAGGCCCAATGGCTAGTGTCCCAGGACAGGCTCTGATCATCACCATTCAGGCTATGGCTGCCTTTGGTGGGTGCAGGGGAGGTGCTGCGTCCCCTCCCCAATATCCTGATGTTGAAATGTATGCTTCTGGAACCTCCGAACATGACTGATTTGGAATCACTGCAGATCCTGGTCACAGGCACAACAGTGTGGTGTGAAGCCCAGGATTGGTGTCCTTTATGCAAGGAGGCTGGGGGCAGCCACACACAGCAGCTGCTGAGGATCCAGTGTTACTTCCACAGGCCCAGGACATGCATACAAAATTCCTCACACCTTCCAGGGTGGAGAGGACTCTGCTGGAGTGTGTACCAGTGCTGGGGGACACATGCTGGCATGGGATGCTGATGGAGCAGAGCATGTCAGACCCAGGGACCCTGACACCTGAGCCCCTCAAGCATCCCTCAGATGACACCTTGGCTGTTACCCCACTTACATGTAGCAAGGACCTCTGAAGAAAAGAGCTGGGCCCAGTGTGCAAGAGCTTAAAACAGGAGCTCTGGCTGGGTGTGCTGTGCCTGCTTATCATCCCACCAGGCTGCAAAGCTGAGGTAGGAGGATCTCAAGTCTGAGCCCAGCCTGGACAATTTCATGAGATCATGATTCTAAGTTTAAAAAACCTAGAAAGTATGCAGGTGTGTGTGGTGAACGTGGCATGGTGAGAAGGTCCTGGTTTGATTCCCAATGCTGCAAACAAAATCAAACCAAAATAAAAAATAACCCCAAATCATAACTGAGCTGTCTTTTATCACACCTAGAAGCAGCCATGGCCACTGGCCTGCTGCTAGCCGCAGACCCTGGACTGCCAGGGGAGAAGGACATGATGGCCTGTACTACCGTGGCCCTCCAAGTTGTGCAAAGAGGGCCAGCTGAAACCTGGGGCCACAGAGGCCACTGTCCCCTTGAGGGGCCTGGAGCACCCAGGGCTGGGCTGGGAGGCGTTGGGCCATGGGTGGGGTAGGTGGTGTTGCTGCTATTGCTGCTCCCTGCGCCTGAAGCACTGGTCCCACCTGATCCAGCAGGGGCGGCCTAGCTGCTCAGTAGGAGTTGAGCGCCTGCTTGGAGCGGCGCTTCATGTGCAGGCGCTCGTGGCGCAGGAGCCCACAGTTTTGCCCGAAGCTCTTGGCACAGTAGCGGCAGCGCAATGTGCGGTCCTGAGGGAGGTCACGGTGGCGTGCGGCTGGCCTGTCCCCGTCCCCATTGTCCTTGGCATCCCCAGGGTCCTTGGCATCCCTGTCCCCTGGCCGGAGGTGTGCACGGCGGTGTGCCAGCAGGTGTGCTGCCAGCCGGAAGCTGCGCCCACAGGCCCCACAGCGATGTGGCCGGGGAACCTCGTGCGTCCCTCGGTGCCCAGCCACAATGTCGCTGTCTCCGCTTCGTAGGTGACGCACAAAGTTGACCCGCCAGCGAAAGGCCTTCCCGCAGCGTGGGCACACATAAGCCTTAGCCTGGGCCCCACGTGTGCTTGTGCTGCGCTCCTCCTCATCACCCGAGCCCGACAGCACAATCTCGATGGTCACCTCCTCTTCCAAGCCATCTTCCAGAGGTGTGGGGCTGGGTGCAGCTGCAGAGACCAGTATGGTGCATCAGGGGTGCCTGGGACCCACTGTGAGCACGCACCATAACCAAAGACCCCAGGCTGGCATTTCCCCGCTTCACTCTCTACCTGCTCAGCCAAGCCCTGCCTCCCCTGACCAGGAAAAGCCCACAAGGACCCAGTTCCAGAAGGACAGCAGGTTGAAGACAGACAAGCCAGCCCTCCACCTAGTCACACCAAGGTGGCCAAGAAGGGGCTGGTACAGGTACAGGCTCTGCAGTTCTGCACACTCCTCAAAGTGTCACCACTCAGTCGGAGACTCAGTCCTGGGTCTCCTAACCTTGAGCAAAGTTTTGACACTGCTCAGTGCCCTCTGTGGGAGACAGTGGAGAGGTTGGGAAGTGTGGTGCTCGGTGGCTGGGTCCAGGGCAGCTTGAGAGGCCTGGGGATCTGGGGACTAGACTCAGGCGAAGCAGGCAGGCAGGCAAGCATGGAATCACAAGACAGGCTCAGGCAGCCACCAGGTGGAGAGTGGCAGGGAAGGACCAGAAGGGGCAGGATCAGGCTTCTTCCCCGCCTGCAAGGCCTCCTGCAATGATGCCCTCCCCTTCCTGCAGTGGGAACAAGTGCATAGGGAGGACTTCTAGGGGCCTTGGCCTGACAAGTACTAACCCAGCTCCCATGAGCTGTGGGTGGCCTGGAACCAGCAGTGTCCTCAGCTCTCGCTAGATGTGGGTGCCGTAGTGGCTCTGGCTTGCATGGTCCGGCGGGCCAGCCCATGGGCTGGGGCTTGGAGCCAGTGGGACCAGGTGCTCAATCCCAGTGCTTTAGCACATGATCACACAGCAACTGACAAAAGGATTTCTGAAGGGGCTTTTGATGTCACTGGTGTCCTCCTATGGACAGGCAGGACTATGGGGCTCACAGCACAAGGTGGCCTTCTGCAAGTCACCAGGGCAGGTGAAGAAGCTGCCCACTGAAGCCTCCATGTTGGATATGTGGCCTCTAGCACCGAGTACACTTGAGTCTGGTCACAGAGATCTGGTACCACTGGCAGCGGCGGACAAGGTGACCTCTGGCAAGGTCCCCAAGGGAGACCCAGAGAACTCCCTGCACAGCAGGCACTGCTGTCCTAAGGGACAGGGTCTGGCTGAATGTGGGTGATAATGACGCTGTTTAGGGTGAGCAGCCCTAGGTGTGTGGTGAAGACACCGCCTGGCTCTTCTGGCTCCCAGTGAGCTCTGGGAGAAGAAAGCTGAGGGAGGAGATGTCATCAGTCTGTTTCACTGCTGTACGGAAAGCCTGAAGGGTAACTGGCTGAAGGAAAGGCTGGTGCAGTCTGTAGCAGCACAACCTTCAGGCAGGTCACAGTGGCAGCGGGGAGATCACATGCCAGGCAGGAAGCAAAACACAGCCTGCATCCCCAAATGCCCGTGGTCCCCTCAAATTCTGCCTCTCCAGGGGACATGGCACAGGGGATGGGCCACCCTGCCCCCTTAGGCTCTAGTGTCCACTGCATCTGTCCCTCCCGGGGCTCTGGGCCTCCTCTACTCATGGCTCTTGGCTACATGGAGTGAAGCCTGGCGCCCGGCCCTCAGCTGCCACCCATGGCTGGGATGAGGCTCGGGAGCTGGATAGCTCTCGGGACCTCCAGCGACCCAGGTGCTACTATCTCAGAGGGGCATGGTGGGGATGTGGAAAGCACTCTAGGGAGCTGGTCCCAACCTGCAGGGGTGTGAGGTGAGGCCCTGAAGTGGGAGCGCTCTGCTAGCTCTCTCTTCTTGCACTGCATGGGCCTTTTGGCGACCCCTGACCTTGAACCAGAACTATGAGTCACACACAGTACCCAATGCATGGGGTGTCAGTGACAACAGAAACAGACTGAGAGCTAACAAATGGTAGTGCTGAGATGCCTGCAAGAAGACAGACTGGCAGACAACTCAGAAGCAAGAGGAGGAATGATGTCCCTTGGTGCAGATGCAACAGGCAAGTGGCACAGAACATCACAGGGAGCGCCTGCTCAGCCCACTGTCCCCTTCAGCCACCACCAGCCAAGAGTAGAGCCCAGCAGCCAGCAAAGGAGGAGAACAGAGACCTGGGTACCTCTGGGTGCCACAGAAGGTGCACTTGGACTGGGGCCTGTACATGTGACGAGGTACAGCAGGACCCTAAGAACCCTCACATACACTGCATGGTACCCTGCTTGCCATGGAAGGCAGCCAAGGGAAAGCCATGCCAGTGTGAGTGCCAAGGCCTTCAGTCCCTGGACACCTTTGTGCAGGTTCTGGGAGGCCCGGCTTTGGAGCTTGGCAGACCGGAGAACAACCAAACCTGGGGTACATAAGTCGGCCATGTCCTGCTCGGCCTTGGAGGGGTGCTAGCTGAGTCTGCACTCACCAGGCTCCTGGTAGGACTGTGGCAGTGGCCTTCTTCAGCCCTCCAGGATGAGCAGGAAGGGGAAAGCCTCGGGTGGTGACTGTTGGGCCCCTCTGACACACACACATACACCCCTGTGCCCGACAACATGCATGCCCGGCATCCTCACACCCATCCAGGCTGGGAGCTCTCACCTGGGCAGGTGCTCTGAGCAAGTGTGGGCACTGGACAGGCCTGGGATTCAGGCACCTGCAGTTCCTCCCACCTTCTCCTCTCCTCCACTGCGAATGGCTGTGAACCAGGGAAGTCTGCCCAAGAAGAGGAGGACAGTGTCATGCGCGGGGGTCACAACCCTCGGACTATGGATGAGGAGGGTGATCAGAAACCCTGGCCTCTCAGCTGGTCCAGGGCTGGGCCTCATGTGGGGGGAGGCCACAGGGTGAGTCCCTGCTCTTGGAGAAGGTGAGCCATGGAGTCCCAGACAGCAAGTGAGCGGGGACAGCTTCTCCCAAGAAGAAGCCATGGGGTCCCCAACTCACCCACAGAGGGGTCCTGAGGCACTTCCCTGCCCGGGAGCTCCGGCAGCTCTGGGACCCGAGGCTCACTGTCTTCCCCAGGAGAGAGGTCTGGCTGGGCCTCGGGATTATCTGTGCAGAGAAGGGCAGACACATCTGGTTAGCCGGGGGCTCCAAGGGCAGGAACAGCAAGTACAGAGACAGATGACCCCACCGGTCCCCAGGCAAGCTGCAGGCCACACAGTGTTGTGATACTGGGGCCAGCAGGGTGAGAGAAGCCAGGCCAGCAGAGGGGCGGAGCCAAGCATGGGGCAGAGCCAAGGGGTGGGGTCAAGTCTATGAGAACACCAAGTGCTGACACCTAGGCAGCCCTCCCTATGCAGAGGCTGCAAGCTGCGCTCTGGTGACACTGCTCTCCAGGCAGCACAGGACCTTACCAGGGGGAACTGAGACCCCACAGTCCTCGCCGATGATGAACTCCCCATAGAATCCAGTCTGTGCGGGGTCGAGGAGGGACCAATCTTCTTCAGAGAAGCACAAGATCATGTCCTTAAATGGGGATGCACGGGTCTGCAAGCATAAGACAGGGGCTCGCACTTGGGCCAGGCCACTGCAGGCAATGCAGGTCTCTGGGTCCGAGGCAGCAGTTGGTTGAAGTGTCCCCATCACTCCTACCCCTGCCCCACATGGAGTCAGGTCAACAAGAGGACAGAGCTCAGCATTAAGAGCCCGATGGTGCAGCTGGCTGATCCCTGTGGCCACATGAGAAAGGTATGCCCTTCCTGTGGGTAGGACAAACCAAGACAGCTGACCCAAGCTCGGATGTCACCCAGTGTCTACTGAACTAAAAACCAGCTCCACACCAAGAATCAGCTCTCAGACTCAAGACAGACAGTGAGGCTGTGGCTGGAGGTGGACATGGAAGGCTTAGCAGTCTTGCAGAATCAGAGGCTTGAAGGTATGGAGTCACTGGGGACTTTGTGGCCTGGGTCCAACTAGAACTCAGGGCACAGACTTTTTTTTTTTTTGGTGGAACCAGGGACTGCCAGGCAAGCACTTATTCTACTGAGCCATCTTCCCAGCCCAGGGCACAGATTTGGGACATCCAGGACAGCTTCACTCCCTGCCAAACCACACAACAGGACTAAGACTTCCCTTTGCAGCCTTAAGTCTAGAGTTTGTGAAGGCAGGCATTCCCAACAGGCTAACCTGAAGGACTCCACAGCAGAACTCAGCAGATTCACCTCCTGAAAACTACAAAGGCAAAAAAGAAATCTGAAAAGCAGCCACAGGAAAATACCACTTTCCTTCAAGAGGATAAAGTGAAATTTGTCAGACTGCAGAGCTCTCCCAGAAGCCTTGGAGGCCAGAGACAAATAGCACAAGAGCTCAGTGAGGTGGTACACACCAGGCAGGGATCCCAGAGCTTGAGAGGCTCAGGCAGGAGGATCTCAACAAAACTGGAGGCTAGCCTGGGCTCCATTGTGAGTTCAAGGCCAGCCTGAACTACATATCTAGACCCTGTCTCAAAAACCAACCAACCAAATAAACAAACAAACAAACATATAAATATAGAAAGAAAGAAAAGAACAAAGAAAAGAAAAGGTACAACAGCAAGTTTCAAAAGTGCAGAGAACTATCACCAGGGACTCTCTGCTGGAACTCTCCTTCAGGAAAGGAGGGGAAAGTAAGACCTCTTCAGATGAAGAGAGGCAAGTCCATCTGTCTCCAGCAGAAAAAAAAAAAACAAAACAACTAAGAGAATGGATGGAAGTCATGGCAGAATAAGACGAACTCCAGTTGTTCATAAGGTTGAGGTAGGAGGGTCACAAGTTTGCAGCCAGCCTGGCAACTCAGTGAGACTGTGTCAAAATTTAAAAAAGCAAAAAATTAAAACACAAAAAACCCCACTGCTGTGGAGAACACTTGCCCTGGGCTCAACTGCCAGCATCAAAAGCAAAGTAAACCAAAAAAATCTCCCAAATAACCTAACCTCACAATGAAGAATGTGTTATCAAAAAGAACCTCACTTTTTCTTTTTCCCGGTACCAGGGAGTAAACTCGGCCTTGTGCTTGCCAGGGAAGTGCTTATTTCACTGAGCCATCTCCCTTGGCCAAGAACCTCACTTTCTTTTATCTTTTTTTTTGTCTTTTTGAGACAGGGTCTTGTAATGCAGTTCAGGCTGGCCTCTTATAGCCCAGGCTGGTCTCAAACTCATAATGATCCTCCTGCCTCAGCCTCCCAAGTGCTGGGATTACAGGTATGCCCCACCACGCCTGGCACAAACAGAACCTCGCTTTAATAAACTGAACACACATAGAGAAATATCACATTGCCTCTCTGGTGTGAGAAACTGAAAATTTAAATAAGAACCAAAATGTACAACAGATTTTGTGAAACCTGAAGAAAATATTCAAATGGGAAGGGGAACTGGGGCCAGGTGTGGTGTACACCTGAAATCCCAGCATGGGAGTAGCTGAGACTTAAGAGGCCAGCATGAACTGCACAGTGAGACCCTGCCTCAAAAAGCCAACAACAACAAAAAGGGTTGGCCAAATGGTTCAGTGGATTACAGCTGCCTGCTTAGGCAGATACAGGAGTTCAATCCTGGGCCTGCAGTGCTGGCCCGGCTCCTGGGGTGCTCTGAGAGGGTGATTCAGACTGGCTGTGGTAGTGCAAACCTATAATCCCAGCACTTGGGAGGCTGTAAACAGGAGGATCACTAAGAGTGCAATCTACACAGTGAGACCCTGTATACCCTTTCCTAAATAAAAAAATAAAAATGAAAAGAAAGAAAAAGCAGGGAACTGGGGAGGGGTAAGGGGAAAAGGAAAGCAGGGGAAAAAAGAATGAGAAAATAAGAAATGGATACACGCTTTTGTGAATAAAGGGGGAAATGGGTTCGTTAAGGGAGGGTAGAGGAATGGGGAAAAACAATCAAGATATATCACGTACAAACTTCCTATGATTGCCAGGTGTGGTGGCACATGCCTGTAGTCCCAGCACTTGGGAGGCTGAAGCAAGAGGGTCGTGGTGAGTTTCAGACCAGCCTGGGCTATAAAGTGAGCTAGAGGCTAGCCTGAACTTCATGGTGAGACCTTGTCTAAGAAAAAAAAAAAAAAAATCCTATAATGAATGTGACCATTATGTATACTACAATTTAAAAATGAAGAATTAAGTTAAAAAAGAGCTTTGGGCCAGGGAGATAACACAGTGGCATAAGTACCTGCCTGGAAAGTGCAAAGTCCTGAGTTTGATCCCCAGTTCCTCCTCTAAAAAGCTTCACTCCAAATATAATCATGCAGTAGGTTGAATATATTGTGAAACCCTTGTGTGTGTAGTCCTTAAAAGAAGTAATATGAACATCAGAGAAAGAGGGCGCTGGTCACCATGGAGGGATCTGCGCAGAGGCACACACCCAGGGGGAGCTGCGAGGTGGGAGAGGTGACATATGATATGGCTGACATGAAACAGACACAGCAAACGCTAGCTCAGGGAGTCCATGCATCAAACCAGAAGACAGCTGTGACGTGGAAGTGGATGGTACTACTAGCCGAGGGTCGTGCCTGTGGGTCACAGTGCTCACAGCTTATCACCCTCTCGGACACCTGGCAAATCACCAGGCAGAACACCCAGGAGATACAGTCCTCACCACTGTAAAAGAGCTGAAGTCACAGGAAGCACAAGTTCTGCTGACCACGGACTCAAACAAGGCACAAGCGGTAACAGAAAGAGGTAATGGGAAAGCCCCTGTTTCCATGGAGATCCACACTGTGGCCTACCTCACCCTTTATTCAAAGAGGAAGACTTACAAGAAATTAAAAGTACACAAAATGAATGAAGATGAAAACATATAGCTGGAGCAGTCCTGAGAGGAATCTACAGCCCTGCACTCCCAACTCAAGAACCCCCCCAAAAGCAGACTACAATACACCTGAAGCATACAGATTGAGGACGAGAAAGAGCAGTGATCAGCAAAACTGGAACCAAAAAACAACCTGACGTAATGCTTACAAAGAATAAAAGTGAGAATGCAAAAATTTCTGACACTGGGAGTAAATCAGAGGTGACCCAAAGACTGTAGACACAAAGGGACCAAAAGCATCCCCTGAAATAACGCGCACACACACACACACACACACACACACACACACACACACACAGCAGCTTACAGAGAACAAGCCAACTCTGTAAAACCCACCCACAAGGACAAAGCATGTTAGCTTTGGACCTCCTGAGGAAATTTACTACACTATTAAGGCTCTGGGCCCACTGTGCCACCGCTGGGGGGCTGAGCACAGCAGTACTGCGCAGTCTCTTTCAGTAAGTGAGAGAGGACAGGAGCCTGCCCGTCTGCCTGTGTGAAGCCAGTGCTTCCAATACCCAACCCAGAGACAGTAGAGAACCACAGAAGTGTAACCTGTGGATGCAGACACAAAACCCTCAACCGAAGGACAGCAAGCAGCCCAGCAGTGTGTAAGCAAGATTTAACATGGGCGCCAGGACAGGACTCGGCTGGTGTGATTCCTATGTGGGCAGCCGAGGGGGACTCACAACACCCTATTAGCAAAGGCAAAGAGGGTACACAGAACCCAGCACTCACACAATACAACCTCAGAAAAACACAGCAATGGGTTCTTCTCCAACCCCAGGAGAGAACTGAAAAATATGCACAGTACTCAGCAGAGGAATTCAAACACTTTTCCTCAAAGGTGAGCCCAGGCAAAGATCCCCACGTGGGGCCAGGGACCTAGCTCACAGGCAAAGGACCCCTGGCAAGTGTGAGGTCCTGAGTTCAATTTCCACTCTACTAAAGACTGCCACTCTCATGCTGTTATGGGGGTTAGAGGGTGTTTTAGGCAAAAAATGAGAGAAAAGGGAAGGCAGGCACATGGTGAGAAACAAACAGCCCTGTCCTGTACAGAGGACAGGATTGCATCTAAAAACAAGACAGAAAAACTCAGAGGACCCTGTTTTCTAAGTCTCCTTTGAATTTACAAGTAAATTCAAAAAGAAAAAAAAAATTCAGCCAAGCATGGGGCACATGCCTATAATCCCAGTACTTGGGGGGGCTGAGGTAGGAGGAATACCTCCAATATGGGCTCCATAGGCCCATATGGAATTCAAGGCCACCAGCCTGAACTGCATGGTGAGACCCTGTCTCAAAACCCAACTGTACTTCTGCATAATAGAAACAAGTATGTTGACATCAAATTTAGTAATAAGGCTGGGGCGGTAGCTCGGTGGCAGAGAGCTACTAGCCCAACAGGAGCAAGGCCCAGGTCTAACTCCTAAAATCCCCATATAAGTAAATAAACAAAGAAAGCAAACAACCTGAAGTAATTTTGAAGAAAAATAAATGGCAGGAATTGGCCTGCCTAATTTCCTTTCTTTTCTTCTTTGTCATTGACTGTATCCTTAGCCTTTAAAAAGGTTTTTGGACAGAATCTCACCAAGTTACCAAATTGCTTGGTCAGAGTCCCAAATTGTGATCTTCCTTCCTCAGCCTCTCAGTGTTGAGATTAGATGTGTACCACCATGCCAGCACAACAAAAATGTTTTTTGTTTTTTTTTTTTTTTTAAACCACACAATTTACTACTGAGTAAAACAAAAGAAAAACCAAAAAACCCAAGGGATAGCTGCATTATTTCTTACACTTGAATGTTTATCTATAGTTATCTAAGAATAAGAAGGCTTAACCTCAAGTGTGCTCAGGGCCTGAGGCGTGTTGTGGACTAGGTAGACTTCTCGGAGTATCTCATTGTAAAGAACTCAACCTCCGAGAAACCCCAGGCTTGACTGTCCTGGTGCACCTTGTGTGGCGGGCAGGAGGAAGGGGACTACGTGCTCCCTATGCAGCTGGTGCCAGCTGGAGCCAGGGGCCAGACTAGATGTCTACCTGCGAGCCTATGGAAACTGTCACCCTGCTTGTAGGAGTTCAGGGATCCTGATTGGACAGCGGCAAATGGGCCACATGTAGACATGGGACATTCAGAGAGTCTGGGACCACCATAACCCTGTGATAAGGTCAGCGAGACTGTTACCACATTAGGGACACCTAGCTGTGAAACCAGAAAGGCAGGGTGCACCCAGCTTTCAGGAGGGCACCCAGGGTCACTCCCTGCATGTCCACGACACTTACCAAGGGAAGTGGGAAGGTGACCACCTGCTGCGTGTCCCCCAAATTGTCCTCTTGCAGAAGGCTCACATCCTCCAGAGCTGTAAGAGAAAGGCGTTTGGGCCTGAGGTCCCTGCTGGCCGACGGCACCCACCTCCACTGGAATGTCAAGATAGAGCTGACACTGGGACCTCAGTCCCTCGGCACACACATGTGCACATTCCACCAACAGAGGCAGGTGAGCTCCTCTGGCCAGGGCCAGGCTTTGAGTGCAGCCCATGTGACAAGGCTGAAGGCTGCCCACAAGAAAAACAAGTTGGGCACAGCACGTTTGTGGAGTCCTGCACTCGGTAGGCTGAGGCAGGAGGATCGCTGTGAGTTC